>JACEEZ010011451.1:30000-37500 GCA_016584305.1 Chionoecetes opilio
TTTTTAAATAACTCGAAATCTATGCGGTTTAAATGAAAAGTGTACAGAGAAGCATAGATATAACAGACATAGATAGATCTTTCTAATGAGCTATAGAATAATCAATTTTGAATTCATTTAATTGAGAAAATTGTAAATGTGCCTTTTAACTTTTTCATATATTAAGACTACTCAAAAAAAGAGAGCCTAACTAATTTAGGGTACGCCGTAGCTCCAATGAAAAGTGAAATATAGATTATTTCGAATTTGGCAGGCTGTTTTCTTAGGTAAAATTGAATTTTAAGGGTGGTTTGTCCTCTTCAACTTTTTGGTTTGAGCACTTCTTGCTATGCAAAAATGGAATTTTATATTTAAATGCAAAACTTAGCTTCGCACCGCTAAAGTAACGGCTTCATTTGCACCTATCATCAATTCTTGATCGTCTTTTTCAGGATGGCTTCTCCTTGTAAACCAAGTGGGTCAAAAGCCCGCAACTAACAGAGCTCTGGATCCAATTTTGGCCGCCTTTGTTGGCGGTGGACGAGAGTTTGCTGAGTGAGTGCCTACGTATCGCGGCGTGATGAAGAGGGGAATCCTTCTCCAAGAACTCAGCGGCATCCGGGAGGTGTTGACAAGCGGGGGACCCATGAGAGACATTGCGAAGGATCTGCCCCCAATGGTGCTTGCCCAGTGGAAGAAATCAAACGCCCAGTTTGCACCTCCAGTGGTTGTTATTGACCGGTCCGTGACCAGAAGGATAATCTTTTTTGGAAGAAGGTTAGTGAAGTGGTGAGAGAAAAGGCAACTAAAGCAGTAAAGGATTCGTGGAGAAGAATATGGACAGGCTGTTTGACCATAACGACCTGCCCTCACACGATCTTCCTCTGCAAGGACCAGGAATCCCAATGCTCCAACCCCCAGCTGGGGCCACGCGAGAGCACCGTGCAGTGTGACTGCCCCTGGCCAGCAAAGTCCCTACTTTAGACCTGGAGTGGCTGTACTACCAGAGGATCAAAGTTGGGGAGGAAGTGCATGATGATGACAGGGTAGACAAGAATGAGACGCATAGCAAGTGAAAACAGCAAGAAAAGCAGTTGGAAGAGGAAAGGGTAAGCTGAAGAAGCAGAAGCAGAAAGATGAAAAGGTCAGACCCTCTTGAGCTGCAGGAGCAGATGTTCCTGGGCCAGCTGAAGAACACCAGGATTCTGAGGATGGACGGAGGAGTCGTTCACCCTGCCACTCAGAGGAAAGGGCAGGAGCAACAGGAGGCTGCCATACTGGTAGACCGACTGCTCAGGGAGAGGCTGGGGTCCCTGGCACCCCTTGTGATGCAGTACTTGGACAGGCCAGCTGCAAGAAAGAAACACAAAGCCAGTCCGGAACCCGGCGCTGGCAAGCATCCGGTTCGACGTTCCGCCCCTGCTGCTCTGCCTTGGCTTCTGGATTCCTCCAGGACCTTATCGCTGACGGCCACCTCTCTCCAGACATGTCGTACCTGGTCTGCGATCCTAACAAACTGAGGAGGGCCAGGCAGGGTGCCATGGCATCGGCCAGGGGCCTTGACCAGGGAAGCACCAAGGGGAACAAAATAGTTTGGATTGGGGTTTCGATGGGAGGGAAGGACAAGACCAGGGCGATGGTGCCCGACAGCTATGGGAAACTGCACCCAAGGTTGATCAGGGAGGAGCATGTGTCAGTGACAGAGGAGCCATCTGGAAGTACCTTTGGCACTTTGTACCAGAGGACCCCCGGTGCCACCTGAGAACCTGCGTTCAAGGTGGCTCAGGCTCTCTATGATCTGCTGGTGACATAAAGACTCCACCGACTCACTGATCGTACTGCAAGGTGACTCAACTAGGCCCCAAAACGGGGTGGAAGGGTGGTACTCACGCCCATTTGGAGGGGAAGATGCTGGGAGCAAGCTCTTCTGGGGTATATGCGTGTTGCACACAAACGAGTTGCCCTTGCGCCACCTTATCACCAGCATCGACGGGCCTATCTCATCTGACACTGGCTTCCCCGGGTCCAGTGTGCAGTCTGCTGTCAAACGTGAAAGAGATGCAGTACAACGCCAGAGTTCAGAGGAGTGCCAGGCGGTGAAGATCTCACGGAGATACCGAGTATATCCTGGTCACATGTCCACTGACCAGCAGGTCTCCTACCAGCTGGTCCAGCTGTGAAGCGGGGCGTTCTCTCCCGTCCGAGCTGCAGGAGATCAAGTGTGGCAAGGTGTCCCACTCCAGATGGCTCACCACAGCCCAGTCGCTCGTGTACATATGGACCAAAAGCATGGACTGACTGGCAAAGAAACTGAACACCCTGGGAAATCCTAGTCAAGTACTGCCTGCAGGTGTACTTCAAACTCTACTACGACATCAAGGTTCACCACAGACTAGAGGACGGCTCCAAGCACATCCTCACGCAGCTCAGAGTGATGAGGTTGCAGCCCAAGAAGGTCCAAACAGCTGTGACCTTCTACGTGCGGACAGGAGCATGGTTTCCACACTCAAATGTGTCCTCCTCTCGCTGATGGCGAGTCAAGTGAGGACGACCCCGGTTCGCCGTGACCCAGATTTTGAAGCTGAGGGCTGGCGAGGATAAAGGGGACACCCGTGTAAGACCTCGCATTACACCCAAGCTGAACTTGTCAGCCACCAGCTTGCACACTGATCAGCTGGCAGCCTGGCCAGGTGCACGAGCCGGCATTCACCTGTTCACTGTCCGGAGATCAGATCCAGGAGATCCTGGTCAAGCCGTACGAGGTTCCGGAGTTCTCTATCCACACTCAGAGCACCGAAAGACGAACAGGACAAAAGCAAGAGAAGAATGGATGGAGAGGCCAGAGACAAATCATAAGAAAGAGGAAAAAAATCATAACAGGAGACAAGCGAATAGGAAGAGAAAGATAGAAATGAGGAACGATAGGCCAAAGAGGGTGTGAGCGGAAGACAGGATGAGGATAAGGCTGAGGAAGGTGGAGAGAGTACAAGAAGCAGTGAGCAAGGTCAATGGAGAAGAGGCGATGAAACAGACAAACTTGAACCAATAAGTTATTTGTAGGATAAAAGGAAAAAGTTTTTATTTTCACCTATAAGAATTTTTCAATCCTTATCGAAATTTATACAGCTTATTTTAATTAGCTTATATATTTTTGTATTTTTCTCTTCCTCTCCAAGCTAGTCAAACATGCACAATCTCTTTTCATCGCAATTCAGGAGGGAATCAAACTTCGCGCACACACACAATACAACACACACACACACACACACCACACAGTTCACACCCGTAGTTTGAGGGTTTTTTCGCGAGGGTAGTAAGTCGAGGGAATGATATCAATCGAAACATAATAAATTATAAAACAAAAAAACTTCAACGTACATTCCCCCCACCAAAAAAAAATTTAAAAAAAAAGGTTTGGTAAAATTTTGAAAAAACAATGAAATTTTTTTCCTATTTTTTACTTCTTTTTTTTCTCCTTTTTTTTCTCTCTCTCTCTTTCTCTCTCTGGATTAACTTTTTACACCCTTCAAAACGGAAATAAAAAAGAAACAAACCATTTTTTTCCATCGGTCATAAATTCTTCCTAAAACGCACGAGGCGGAAGGCGAAAAAATGAAACGAAATTGAACAGCAACTTAAAGAAAAAAATACATTAGAAAAGTGATCGAAAGGGTAAGGAAAAAGGTACAATAACTCAGTCAAGAACACATGAACGAAAAAATAAGAGAATGAACAAATCGGTGAATGAGACCAGCGAACGAAAATACAAGAGAAAGAGAATGAAGGATAGGAGAAAGAGAACAAATACATAAGAAGAAAAAAAAGAAAAAAAATTCATAACAAGGAGGAAAAAGAAGAAGGAAGAGAAAGATAGAAATGAAGGAAGAAGAGACGGAAGAGGAGGGAGATGAGGAGAACGACAGGATGAGAATAAGGCTGAAGGAAGGTGGAGGAGGAGAATAAGGAAGACAAGGAGAAGCAAAGGTCAAAGGAAGAGGAAGAGGACGATGAAAAAGTTACATTTTAAGACAAACTAGTTATTTGTAGAGATAAAAGGGAAAAGTATTTTATTTCTACATCCTAATAGAATTTTTCATTCCTTGTCACTTTCTTTTCAGCTTATTTTTAATTAGCTTATATATTTTTTTTTTCTCTCTCTCTCTCTCAAGCCACAGTCAACTGCCAATCCTCTTTGTCACTCAATTCAGGAGGGAAGCCACACCCTTTCGCGCACACACACACACACACACACACACACACACACACACACACACACACAGGGTACTACGTAAAGTAGGTGAAACACGCTCGGCTCACAACCGAGAAGTCCCGGGTTCGATCCCCGGGCGGAGCGAAGACAGACGGGCTGTCTTCTTAAAACCTGAGCCCCTGTCCACCCAGCAATGAATGGGTACCGGGTGTTGCCGGGGGTTTGTGACCCGCCTCCCGGGGTGGTGGCTTCGGCCAACACTAAGGATGAATGAGAAAACAAATGTTAACATGGAGACGGGGCCATACGAGCATAGCTCAGGCCCTGTAAAATACAACTAGATGAATACACACACACACACACACACACTTCAGCAACGACTTTTCAGCACTTAAGTCTCCTCCTAAGTGTACTCTACTTCCCTGCAGAGGCACATGGTCGTCAAGAGAAAGCGTGTAATGCTCACTTAGGCAACACTCGCAACACTTAAAGAATAACTTCCCTTTACTCTACACGCAGGTCACTTACACGCTGGTGCCTTTACCTGGGCTTAATTATCACCTGTGCAACGTTCCTAGCAACATATAAAACAAATACCTGGTAATTATTTGTGTCGCCTTTAATTGTGTTGCCGCGTCCCCCCAAAACAACTGTATTTAAATGTTGTTGTTATTTGTTGTTGCACATGAAAAACAACTGCGTGAATACCTGTACATTATATAATTAGTATATTGGCATGAAAAATGTAAACTACGAATGTTTACCTTTATGTTGCATTGACATTACAATATGAATACGAATGATCGTCTGTCGTTTTCGGGTGTAAAAAAATCCCTATACTCATATTTCACACGTTTTAACAATATTCATTATATGAGGCGTTTAGAGTCATAAGGGCGAGCCCGCCAAATGATAGTTTTGAGATAATTGCGATTTAAGTTGGGGGTGTAATTACTATAAAAAACATTATAAAAAACCAATGTATTACACACCAAGATGATTGTTCAGCCATACCTAACACATTACCAAATATAAGAAAAAAGTTTTTTAATAAGTTTTTTTTTGTATTCAGTACTATCATAGGGTACATTGTACATGTACATAATGTAATTGTTTTAGGGTGATAACAACACAATCAGATGAAAGGCAAGGTAATAAAACACGTACCCTGTTAATATTTTTCAGCTTGGATGACAATAACTATTGTTTCTGTATTTTGTTTAGTTGGAATTTATATTTTTTTCTGATTTTAGACTTATTTCTATAATAATATAAGCGAAAGTGTGTCTGTCTGTCTGTGTGTGTGTGTGGTGTGTCCGCGATAGGTGCCGCCCCCAGTGACGCAATCCCATCATATGGCACAGTTTTGGAACCAGGTTGACCAGGGGAAGGTTTTAAGCCCACTTATGGGATGATCCGATCACTTTTTTCTTCTTTTTTTTAGCAGCCTATTAGCGAGAATTGTGAAAAAAAAATGGGGTTGCGAGAATTGAGGAAACCTTGATGTAGGGTGATGGGTAATGGGTGAGTGAATGGGTGGGGTGATGGGTAATGGGTGTGGGTATGGTATGGTGTGGGGTGATGGTGAATGATGGTGGGGGGCTGATGGGTTGGGGGTGATGGGTGATGGGTGAGGGAATAGGTGGAGGGTGATGGGTAATGGGTGAGTGAATGGGTGTGTGGTGATGGGTAATGGGTGAGTGAATGGGTGGGGGGTGATGGGTAATGGGTGAGTGAATGGGTGGGGAGTGATGGGTAATGGGTGAGTGAATGGGTTGGGGGTGATGTGAATGGGTTGGCGTTAATACATACATTTCTACATCCATGATTTCAGGAAAGTTAGAAAGGGCTATCTGGAGAGTCTGTGTTTGGTGGGCCGAAGGCCCACCAAACACAGGTGGTGGGCCAAAGGCCCACCAATAGCCCTCCGCAAGAGCTAGCCAAAAAGTCCGCCCGGAGGGCGATAAGATTTTCATCCTATCTAGACACTTTGCAAGTACCAACTACAAGGTTATTGACTATACAAAGCGCCGCCACGTCAGCACGAACTAGGCGGACTCGAACCGCTGACCGAATGCACAGGGACGCTGCAAATTGCGAGATCACGTCTCTACCAACCTTGCCACCCTGACGGGCGCCCGGAGGGCGGCTTTGCGGCTAGTATGAATATAAAACTGAGGATTCTTATAAATTATCTTTAATAACAAAGAGAACACTCATCAAGCTTGATGGTGGTTTAATGTTTGAAGGGGTTGAGAGCAGTGGGGTGTTCAGTTTGGGGTTAAAAGTCAAGGAAGTCGTCGTCTGGACCCTCCTCTGCAGGCCGGGGCACGACCCCCATCTCAGCTTCCTGGTCCTTGATAAGGTCCTCAAAGAACTTTGTGTAGATCAGGATCATCTTTAATAACATACTGCATGAGGTCCTGGACATCCTTAAGTTTCTCAGGTGACAGTTTCACTGGTGAAGGGTATTTTATCTGAAGCTGGGAACGCAGGAAAGACTGGACACACGTGAGCTGCTGCGTGGCCTTGGGTGGGGCGCTATGATTGGCTGGGTGATGGGTGTGTAGGTATCCCGCGGTCTCATTGAGACCACACGACAATGCATCCGAAAATCTGGCTATAAATAGAGTGACTTTAGCCTCTCGGTGGTGGGGTTAGATGATCAGATATTGCTGTGACTACTATCCCAGAACACAGAGAAGGGTTTCGCGTATAGTGGCCTGTTGAAACCTGAAAATGGCCAAAATGGCGGGCTGCCCTTATGACTCTAGACGCCTCATAGTTCGTCTAGTCTTAGTTTATCTTGTTATTTGCTTTATTTTCTATCTATTCACTATACTACAAATGACGTTTTTGTCTCTTTAGATATAATACTACAAATAACTTTTTTTGTTTCTCTTTATATATAATACCAAAAATAACGTTAAATAATCCTCTCGCGCCGCTGTCAGTGGCGAAACTGACGGTTGGCCTCACGATCCGTACACACACGGTGCGATCCGGTCTGAGCCGGATGAGTTGTCGGATCTAAAAATCAAACACTGCTTGGTCGCCATCCGACCAACTGTCAGTCGGTCGGACAGACCACAATCACCCCATACACGATTCAATCTGGTCGGATCCAACCAGATCTGTCCGATGGTCTCACGACCAAATAGCACCGTGGATGGGGACCTTTATAGACCTGTCTTTACAGACTTGTCTTCAACTCTGTGATCTTATCCCTTCTTGTTATAATTATCGCTTCATTCCTTTCAAAGATGTACCATTATATATATTATATATATATATATATATATATATATATA
>JACEEZ010011451.1:42500-50000 GCA_016584305.1 Chionoecetes opilio
AAAATGCCCTAAAATAAACCTAAAATATCCTAAAATGACCAAAAATAAACCTCAAGTAACCTAAAAATCCTAATGACAAAATAAACCTCAGTAACCTAAAATGCCCTAAAATAAACCTAATATCCTAATGACCAAAATAACCTCAGTACCTAAAATACTATAACAATAAATAACCTTCCCCTCCCCTACACTCCTTAGTCTCTCTCTCTCTCTCTCTCTCTCTCTCTCTCTCTCTCTCTCTCTCTCTCTCTCTCTCTCTCTCTCTCTCTCTCTCTCTCTCTCTCTCTCTCTCTCTCTCGGCTTTGAATGGAACACAAAGTAAGGGAAATAAGTTTAGAAATAAGAAACAGACAAAAATACATACATACATACACACATCAATATATATATATACAATAATGACACGAATAAATGTGAAGAAAAAAAATGGGACAAGCGAGGAAGGTAAAAAAAAAAAAAAATACAGGAAAAAAAGGAAGGGAAACAAATGTATAGGGAAAAAGGAAGGGAAAAAATGTTATAGGAAAAAAAGGAAGGGAAAAAAATGTTAAGGAAAAAAAGAAAGGGAAAAAAAGTTATAGGGAAAAAAGGTAAAAAATGTATAAGGAAAAAAGGAAGGGAAAAAAAGTTATAGGAAAAAAAAGGAAGGGAAAAAAGTTAAGGAAAAAAGGAAGGGAAAAAAAAGTTACAGGAAAAAAGGAAGGGAAAAAAATGTATAAGGAAAAAAGGAAGGGAAAAAAGTTATAGGAAAAAAAGGAAGGGAAAAAATGTATAAGGAAAAAAGGAAGGGAAAAAAATGTATAAGGAAAAAAGGAAGGGAAAAAAAGTTATAGAAAAAAAGAAGGGAAAAAAAGTTATAAGGAAAAAAGGAAGGGAAAAAAATGTATAAGGAAAAAAGGAAGGGAAAAAATGTTATAGGGAGAAAAAGGAAGGGAAAAAATGTATAAGGAAAAAAGGAAGGGAAAAAAAGTTACAGGAAAAAAGGGAAAGGGAAAAAAAGTTATAGGAAAAAAGGAAGGGAAAAAAATGTTATAGGAAAAAAGGAAGGGAAAAAAAGTTATAGGGAAAAAAGGAAGGGAAAAAATGTTATAGGGAGAAAAGGAAGGGAAAAAAAGTTACAGGAAAAAAAGGAAGGGAAAAAAATGTATAAGGAAAAAAGGAAGGGAAAAAAAGTTATAGGAAAAAAAGGAAGGGAAAAAATGTATAAGGAAAAAAGGAAGGGAAAAAAAGTTATAGGGAAAAAGGAAGGGAAAAAAATGTATAAGGAAAAAAGGGAAGGGAAAAAAAGTTATAGGAAAAAAAGGAAGGGAAAAAAAGTTATAGGAAAAAAAGGAAGGGAAAAAATGTTATAGGAAAAAAAGGAAGGGAAAAAAATGGATAAGGAAAAAAGGAAGGGAAAAAAAGTTATAGGAAAAAAAGGAAGGGAAAAAAATGTATAAGGAAAAAAGGAAGGGAAAAAAAGTTATAGGAAAAAAGGAAGGGAAAAAAAGTTATAGGAAAAAAAGGAAGGGAAAAAAATGTATAAGGAAAAAAGGAAGGGAAAAAAAGTTATAAATAATGTGACAAGAGAAGAGGGTAAGGATAAAACGAGGCAAGGGAGAGGCAAGGGAGAGGCAGTCCTACGTCACATTCCCTCACGTGTGCTTCAAGGTGAGACAGGTAAGGCGGGGCGACGGCTAATCAAGGAGGGGACGTGATTAATACGGGGCAGAGACGTGGAAAATTATAAATACCCGGGAGGCGAAAAAAACACTTTTTAAATCGATGAAATTATAAAAAAAAAAAAGTTGAACAGTCTACATTATCAAATACCCGTAATGCAAAAAAAATTGTTAATAAAATAGATGAAATAATAGGCAAGACAAGGCATACTATACTAAGACGTGATTAATACGAGGCAGAGATGTGGAAAAGTGTAAATACCCGGGAGGCAGAAAAAAAACAGGTTAAAAGTATGAAATTAAAAAAAAAAAAAAAGGGTTGAAGTCTATATTATCAGATATCCGCGATACAAAAAAAAAATGTAATAAATTTATATAAAAAAAAAGGTCTAACAAAGTCTACATTATCAAATACCTGTGATGCAAAAATGAAAGTTAATGAAACTAGGAAATAGACGTCCACACTAAAGATGTGGAACGTGTCCAAGCTCGCACAGGCTAAAGTCAACTTTTTAAATACCCTCACCTTAAAATACTTCTATTACAACCTGACCTAACCCAACCTAACCTTCCTAACCTTAACCTAAATTTTACAAGCCTATATGCACTCTAGACCTTGCCCCCATTCGTGGAGTAAACATTTTACAAGCCTATATGCACTCTAGACTTTGCCCCCATTCGTGGAGTAAACATTTTACAAGCCTATATGCAGTCTAGACCTTGCCCCCATTCGTGGAGTAAACATTTTACAAGCCTATATGCACTCTAGACCTTGCCCCCATTTGTGGAGTAAACATTTTACAAGCCTATATGCACTCCAGACCTTGCCCCCATTCGTGGAGTAAACATTTTACAAGCCATATGCACTCTAGACCTTGCCCCCATTCGTGGAGTAAACATTTTACAAGCCAATATGCACTCTAGACCTTGCCCCCATTCGTGGAGTAAACATTTTACAAGCCTATATGACAGATTCACCAATCTATTTAGTACCAAAGAATGAATTCGGCTGAAATACACAGCGCGCCAAAGTATTGTTCGCGACATCATAACACAGCGCTTCCATACGGGAATTCAGGAAATGTACTCTATGGCAGCCTACTGACTTCCGAGAGGGATATCTTACATATGGCAGCTTGTTTAAGGCACGGGCAGTCCATCAAGACCGTTGAGGAATGTTCAGATGCCACGTGTCAATTATAGACGAAGCATTTTAAAAAGTATCGCCTTCCTTCCTGCGAGTAATTTTAACAGACGCGCATTGGTATAACTATCATTATTTTCATAATGGGTGGCAAGAAAGACCTAACAAAGGAGCAAATTAAGGTTATTGTATCTCTACACAAGGCATAGAGGCCAGTGGAAGAAATATCAAGGATTGTGGATGTTACGAGATGTGTGATGAAGTGGGTGGAGTTTCACGGTGGGTTGGCGTTGTCGCGGCAGCCGCGACACCGTAACAGTATAAGTGGCCAGGGTGAGGATGTAAAAGTCATATCGCAATATTTTTCTTGCTCTTATTTGAGGATGGGCATCCACTTGACGTTTCATGACATTTAGGGTGCTTGCTGATGTTTTACATCCTCGCCCTGGCCACTTAATACTGTTACGGTGTCGCAGCTGCCGCGACACCGCCAAACCACCTTGAAACTCTCCACCCACTTCATCACACATCTCCTCGTAACATCCACAATCTTGATATTTCTTCCATTGGCCTCTATGCCTTGTGTAGAGATACAATAACTTTAATTTGCTCCATTGTTAGGTCTTTTTTGCCACCCATTAGGAAAATAATGATAGTTATACCAATGCGCGTCTGTTCAAATTACTCGCGGAAGGAAGGCGATACTTTTTTAAATGCTTCGTCTATAATTGACAAGTGGCATCTGAACATTCCTCAACGGTCTTGATGGACTGCCCGTGCCTTAAACAAGCTGCCATATGTAAGATATTTCTCTCGGAAGTCAGTAGGCTGCCATAGAGTACATTTTCTGAATTCCCGTATGGAAGCACTGTGTTATGATGTCGCGAACAATACTTTGGCGCGCTGTGTAGGTGTCCAAGCGAGCGAAGTGAGCTTGGACAATGATAAAAAAAAAGTTTAACAAAATCGACATTATCAAATACCCGTGATTTAAAAAAATGTTAATGAAATGATAAAAAATAGATTTAACAAAGTCTAAATTATCAAATACCCGTGATGCAAAAAAAGTTAATGAAATGATAAAAAAAAGTTTAAGTCTACATTATCAGGTTGCCCAGGTAACGCTACTTAACGCAGTAGACAAAAAAAAAAAAAAAAAATTTATATAAGATAATTGGACACAAAATATCGATAAAAGGGAAAAATGAAGATTGGATAAATATAATATATAAAGAGATCAGTCGAGAATTTTTTACCTATTTCATCAGATCTCACGTGTGATATGATTACAGTTACTTAAACTTAAATAATGCAAAGCTGATTACTAGTGGTAGTTAGTGAGTTAATTAATTGTACCATGTAGTACCTACTAATAAAAAACAAAATTCAGACTTTACTAAATTGAAAAAGGAAATTACAAAGTTAGGCTTAATATTCTCTCTCTCTCTCTCTCTCTCTGTCTGTCTGTCTGTCTGTCTGTCTGTCTGTCTGTCGTCTGTCTGTCTTCGTCTGTGTCTTCTGCTTCTTCTGTCTGTCGTGTCTGTCTTCTCTGTCTGTCTCTCTGTCTTCGTCTGTCGTCTTCTGTCCTGTCTGTCTGTCTTCTGTCTGTCTTCTCTCTCTCTCTCTCTCTCTCTCTCTCTCTCTCTCTCTCTCTCTCTCTCTCTCTCTCTCTCTCTCTCTCTCTCTCTCTCTCTCTCATCCATCTTCCTCATTTCCTTACAGTCTCCCTTCTATTATCTGCTTCCCTCACCTCGCTTCCTCATTTCCTTACAGTCTCCCTTCTATTATCTGCTTCCCTCACCTCGCTTCCTCATTCCCCTCCTCCCATTCATCTCTCATTTATTTCTCGGTCATTGTCTTCTTGTATTCTGTATCCTTTTCCCCTGTCATCATTCCCCATTACTCCTTCCTCCCTTCCCTTCCCTCCCCTTCCCTCCCTTCCCTTCCCTTCCCTCTCCTCCTTCTTTCTCTCCCTCTCTTACTTCCTTCCTTCCCTCTCTCCCTCCCCTCCTTCCCTTCCCTCTCCTCCTTAACTACCCTCCCTTCCCTCCCCCTACCTTCCCTTCTCTTCCCTTCCCTTCCTTCCTCCTCCTCCTCCTCCTCCTCCTCCTCCTCCTCCTCCTCCTCTCCTTCCCTTCCCTTCCCTTCCCTTCCCTTCCCTTCCCCTCCCTCTCTCCCCTCCTTCCCTTCATTCATTTCTCCTGCACGACACAAGACTCATTCTCAGTTTGTGGGCTTCCCTCTCGTTAAATACGTATCATATTGTGAAATGAAATTTCTCTCTCTCTCTCTCTCTCTCTCTCTCTCTCTCTCTCTCTCTCTCTCTCTCTCTCTCTCTCTCTCCTTCTCTCTCGAGTAATAAAGAAGATAAAAAGATAAAGAGCTGGAAACAAAAAGTATGTACTAATACTTAAATGTACACACACACACACACACAACTCCCCCCCCCCCCCCCACACACACACAAACACCCCTCCACACACACACACACACACACACACTAAGGTAGCGTAAGAAAGAGAAAGACAGAAACGAAAACAACAAAGAAATACATAAACAAAAACACATACAGGCCAACACACACACACACACACACACAACCACATACACACACACACACACACACACACACACACACACACACACCACACACGCAGGCAAAAACCCACATGCGAAACATTCAGGAAATTGAGTGACCAGAATCAGCGCAGCAGAATATCCTTTCAACTCAAGGTCACTACACACTAAGCCCTCACGAAACCTTACACACACACACACACACACACACACACACACACACACACACACACACACACACACACACACACACACACACACACACACACACACACACACACACACATACACACATACACACACATATATATACACACACAGACGCAGAGGTAAAGCGTGAGGTCAACAATATAAGTTTCTGACCTAAGCTAATCTCTCTCTTCCTGTCAGCTTCCTCCCTTCCTCTCTTCTTTCTCTCCTTTCCTCTCCTTTCTCTCCCTTCCTCTCTTCTTCTCTCTCTACCTTCCTTTATTTCGCTCCTTTCCTCTCTTCTTTCTCTCCTTCCCTCTCTTCTTTCTCTCCTTTCCTCCCTTCTTTATCTCCCTCCCCTTTTTATCTCCCTTCCTCTCTTTTCTCCCTTCCTCTTTCTCTCCATCCCTCCCTTCTTTCTGTCTCATCATCTCTTCTTTTCTCTCTCCCTCCCTTCTTTCTCTCCTTTCCTCCCTTCTTTCTCTCTCTTCCTCCTTCTTTTCTCTCTCCCTCCCTTCTTTCTCTCCTTTCCTCCCTTCTTTCCTTTCCTCCCTTCTTTCTCTCTCTCCTCCCTTCTTTCTCTCTCTTCCTCTCTTCTTTTCTCTCTCCCTCCCTTCTTTCTCTCCCTCCCTGCCTTCTTTCCTCCATCATTTTTTATACACGCTTTTTTGAAACTCAACCATTTAAACTGAACTTATTATTTACTTTCTTTTTTGCGGTTAAAAATAGACCATGAGAAAATTTTATACCTGGTTTTCCATGGAAGCAGGATGGAAATACATGTGTTGTATTTGTAAAAGGAGGAGGAGGAGGAGGAGGAGGAGGAGGAGGAGGAGGAGGAAGGAAGAGGAGAGGAGAGAGGAGAGAGGAGGAGGAGGAACAAGGAGGAGAGGAGGAGAGAGTAAGTAGAGAAGACATACAACCAAGTAAAACAATAGAAAGAAGTAGAAAACATTGATGAAAAAGAGACATGGAGCTAGGGATATGCAAGGAGGAAGAAGGAGGAGAAGGAGAAGGAGGAGGAAGAGAAGGAGAAAAAGAACGAAGAGGCATATGAAAGAAGAGACACTAAAAAAACAACGAAGGAGAATAAGGAGAATGACAAGAAGGAAGATAGATGAGAAAGAAGAGAAACAGAGCACTAAAAAAATATCAAAACAAAATGTCAAGGAGGAAGAAAAGAAGGATTAGCATTAAGGCTGATTCACACTGGCGTTTTTTCGGCATTTTTATCTGACGAGAAGTCGGTCTCTTGCGGGCTAGTGCGGAGATTACGTTCACACACGCAATTCGTTTCGGGAGACAAATCTTCTTCTTCTTCTTCTTCTTGTGACCTTTTCTGCTTTTTCCTTGTTCCTTGTTTCCTTGTTTTGTATGGTGATGGTGATGGTGCTTGGTGATGTCCTATGATGCTATCACAAACGTGGCAGCGGAACCTGTCTTCAGGAAGGCACAGGTGAGGTGGATGACAGAGTTGTGAAGGATGGACACCTGTCGCTGTCAGCAGTGGGTGGGCATGTCAAAGGTGGTGACGTTCAGGGCGAGGAGTTTAGCGTGTAGTAATTAACAGGGTGGGCGTGGAAGCGTGGACACTGCAGCAGCAAGTGTTCCATGATTTCCGGGACGTTCTTGTACCAGGGGCAGCAGGGTCAGGGGTCACGTCGCGCTAGGGGCTAGAGGCTGGCTTGTGTGTATTTGGCGCGCGATAGATAAGTTTTCGCGCACTTTACCTAATATGAAGTAGTATTGATATAGTTTCATTTTTTTCTTGATATCATCTACTAAATCAAACCCCACGTCTAACCTAACATAATCTGATTTAAACTAACAACCGTTTATGGCTGTAGCTAAAATGGAAAATTTTCGGTATTATATGTATCGCCATTGGCATGGGAAATTGGGATTCAAATTAAGGATGAAAAGATCTGC
>JACEEZ010011451.1:57500-67500 GCA_016584305.1 Chionoecetes opilio
ACGACTCCCACATTCATTACCGCTTAAAAATACTAATAAACAAAAATCCCCGCCCCCCTAAAAAAATATTCTTAAGCCCTTCACGCCCAGATCTTTCCTTTGCTATATAAAAAAAATCGTCTGTTGTTAGCCATAAAATTACGAAAAGTAACTGAATATACCAAATTAGTTAGTCGACAAAGATACTAAACACGTCATATCTATAAAATATTCCTTATAGTCACTAAAAATCATCTAATGGTAGCCATATTACAATGGAAATGACGGTCTGGGTCTCAAGGGGTTAATATATAAAGCGACACAACAGACATCTGACCAAACAAACAAGTCTAAACAAGTCTAATTACAGATCCCAAAAAATATAAGAAAAACAACACATAGCTATTTGTCAAGGGGTCACTCAATGATTTTTAAAGGGAATGTTTTTTTGTTTATATTTGTTATCAATTTGCATTCATGACGCGTGTGTGTGGTGTGGTTGACGTGGTGTGGTGTGGTGTGGTGTGTGTCTGGTGTGGTTGGCGTGTGTGTGGTGTGGTTGGCATGGTGTGGTGTGGCGTGGCGTGTGTCTGGTGTGGTGTGGTGTGGCGTATGTCTGGTCTGGTGTGGTGTGGTGTGGTGTGGTGTGGTGTGGCGTGTGTCTGGTATGGTGTGGTTGGCGTGGTGTGGTGTGGCGTGTGTCTGGTGTGGTGTGGTTGGCGTGGTGTGGTGTGGTGTGGTGTGGTGTGGCGTGTGTCTGGTGTGGTGTGGTTGGCGTGGTGTGGTGTGGCGTGTTGTGTGGTTGGCGTGGTCTGGTGTGGTGTGGTTGGCGCCGCACACACCACATCCACCACGCCAGGTGATCACACACTGAACTAGGGGGGGGGGGGGCACTCAGTAGAGCGCATACCTCCGCCGAATATTTCATCAATTATATATAAATATATATTATATATATATATATATATATATATATATATATATATATTATATATGCATTATGCACTCAGTATGAGCGCATACCTCCGGCCGAATATTTCATCAATTGGTTGTCATGGCAACAGTTGTCAATAGATTTCATCCAAAATTAAATCAGTTCTTCCTTATACCAAATAGACTTGGTATACCGAGTTTGGTCCAAATCTATTCGTAACTTTTCGAGAAATTCTGTACACTAACAAACAGACAGACAGACAGACAGACAGATCGTGGTGAAAACATAACCCCTCCAACTTCGTTGGCGGAGGTAATAACACTAATTAACGACGCACATGAGCAGGTGTGTCCCCCCACCCTCCACCTTACCCCCCTCACCCTTCTTTCCCTCCCCCTTCCCTCCCTCGACCCAAAACACACCCACGTACAGTACATATGTGCCACCCTCCCCCCCCTCCCTCCTCCCCTTCTATTCTCTCTCACCTATGTGCTCATTATTGATGGAGTTTACGTGATATAAATTTTAGGGTGATACGGTATATAGATGTAGTTATGTGAACACACACACACACACACACACACACACACACACACACACACTTTCCATTGAAATGACAGCTGTGTTCAAAGTATATAAAATAACTCAAAACATATGATGATGAATCTTTCAAAATTGATATTAATGATAAAAAAATATATTAACAACAGTAAAAAATGTTAATAATAAACTAGAAGCACCATCACCACCACTACTTGTACTACTACTATTAACCCTACTACTACCACTACCACTACCACAATCACTAATACACAACCACCCACACCACCATCACCACCACTACTTCTCATACTACCACCACAAACACTACTACCATCACTTTAACCACCATTACCACTACTACTACTATTACTACGTACTACCACAACCACCACTACACAAGCACTCACACCACCACCACCACCATCACCACAAACAAACAGACACATCCAAACACACACACACAAAATTCATTCCCATTTTTTTACGCACCATCATTTATCCTCACACCCCCAAAAAAACACGCACCCCTTCAACATAGCTACAGGAGAAGGGTATGTGTGGGTGTGTGTGGGGGTGTGGGGCGTGCGTGGAGGTATGAACACAGACCAGTGACCCATCCCCCCTTAAAAAAAAAAAAACACGCACCCCCTCAACATAGCTACAGGAGAGGGAGGTGTGTGTGTGTGGATCTGTGATGTGGAGGATAAAGGAGGAAGTAAGGATGAATAAAGTCAAGAATAAGGAGGAGAATGGAAAAATAAAGCTCTGGAAAGGATTAATACTAGTGTGTAGGGGGGTGGGGCTGTGTGTGGGGGCTGGGGGGGGTGTGGGTGTGTGGGTGGGTGTGTGTGTGTGTGTGTGTGGAGTTATGTATACGGGGCAGTGACTCACACCTCTCACACCTGTGCTGTACTGACGCAGGTGTGACCGAAAACTAGCCCACTTACACCCCAGATTTCTAACATAACCCCATTCCCGATAGTAGTAGTAGTAGTAGTAGTAGTAGTAGTAGTAGTAGGTGTGGTGGTGGTAGTAGTAGTAGTAGTAGTAGTAGTAGTAGTAGTAGTAGTAGTAGTAGTAGTAGTAGTAGGTGTGTGGTGGTGGTAATAGTAGTAGTAGTAGTAGTAGTAGTAGTAGTAGTAGTAGTAGTAGTAGTAGTAGTAGTAGTAGTAGGTGTGGTGGTGGTAATAGTAGTAATAGTAGTAGTAGTAGTAGTAGTAGTAGTAGTAGTAGTAGTAGAGTAGTAGTAGTAGTAGTAGTAGTAGTAGTAGTAGTAGTAGAGTAGTAGTAGAGTAGTAGTAGTAATAGTAGTAGTAGTAGTAGTAGTAGTAGTAGGGATGGTGGACTGGTGATGGTGGTAGCAGACAGTAATAGTAGCAGTAGTGGAGGAGGAGGAGGAGGAGGAGGAGGAGGAGGAGGAGGAGGAGGAGGAGGAGGAGGAGGAGGAGGAGGAGGAGGAGGAGGAGGAGGAAGGAGGAGGAAGGAGAGGAGAAGGAGGAGAGAGGAGGAGGGAGGAGGAGGAGGAGGAGGAGGAGGAGGAGGAGGAGGAGGAGGAGGAGGAGGAGGAGGAGGAGGAGGAGGAGGAGGAGGAGGAGGAGGAGGGAGGTGTGCGTGGAGGAAAATCAATAAGAGGTCAAATCCAGCAGCTGTAGGAGTCATAAAAATAGTAGCCACATGACCCAATTCTGGTCCATGGAAGTTACCTGAAAACTCCCGCTTCCTCCCCTTCCTCTTCCTCTTTCTTTGATAACCAATACTCTCTCTCTCTCTCTCTCTCTCTCTCCTCTCTCTCCTCTCTCTCTCTCTCTCTCTCCCTCTCTCTCTCTCTCTCTCTCTCTTCTTTGATAACCAATACTCTACTTTTCCCCTTCTCTCTCTCTCTTCTTTGATAACCAATACTCTACTTTTCCCCTTCTCTCTCTCCCTTTTCTTCCTCCTCCTCATCTTCCATTTCCTCCTTTTCTTTGATAACCATACTCTACTTTTCCCTTTCTCTCTCTCTCTCTCTCTCTCTCTCTCTCTCTCTCTCTCTCTTCTCTCTCTCTCTCTCTCTCTCTCTCCTCTCTCTCTCTCTCTCTCTCTCCTCTCAGGAACTACCACGTGTAGGCCTCGCGGCCTCTTGTAGCTTCCTTATTTTCTTATGTTCTTATGTTCTCTCTCTCTCATTTCTATTTTCCATCCTTTTCACCTTTCTTCCTTTCTCTTCTTTCACTATTGTCCTCTTTGTTTTCTTCCCTTCCCTCTTCGCCCGAAAAGACAAGTTAATAAAGCAGAATGTTTTTATAGTGATTTTTAATAGTAGTAGTAGTAGTAGTAGTAGTAGTAGTAGTAGTAGAAACGGTAGGAAGACAGGTAGTAGTGGTGGTGGTGGTGATAGGTAGAAAAAAATAACAATAACAATAATAACAATATCAAAACACTAACCAATCATGTAAAAAAAAATTTAATTACACCCAAAAAAACATGAAATACACCACATAATCAGTCAAAAACCTAAATGAACACATACACACACACACACACACACTGATAAATAAACACACAAAAACAAGACGCAACTATGACTCATCCATCTCCATGAATTTTTATCCTAAACATAAGAGGATCCGCTTTACCCCATCCCTGGAGAGGCGTTGGTGCAAGGGAACAGACCAAGGGAACAGCCAGGTATCACGCACCTGTCTAATTAACGCCGCAAAACGCTCTTAGGCTACCACAGCACACCTGGTTACTATATTCATAAGAACATAAGAAGAACATAAGAAAATAAGGAAGCTACAAGAGGCCACGAGACCTACACGAGGTAGTTCCTGTTACTACTACCTACTATCCACTACCTACATTCCACCTCTCTTCCCCATCCATGAATTTATCCAGACTCCTTTTAAAGATTCCTATTGACTCCGCAAGGTTGGTAGAAACGTGAGCCCGCAATGTACAGCGTCCCTGTGCATTCGGTCAGCGGTTCGAGTCTGCCTAGTTCGTGCTGACGTGGCGGCGCTTTGTATAGTCAATAACCTTGTAGTTGGTACTTGCAAAGTGTCTAGATAGGATGAAAATCTAATCTTATATTGACTCCGCACTGACCACCTTTATTCAGCTTGGCAAGGACACTCGCGATAGCTTAGTCCAGGCGATATATAGTTATAGTAACTAATACCAATATAGTTACCATGTATAGTTACTAATATGGGAAGATAAGGAGGAGAGGGTGGGGAAGAGAGGGGAGTAAAGGGTTAAAATTAAATGGGAGGAATAGGTACAAGGTGAAAGAGAAGGGGTAAAGAAAGGGTGTGTGAGAGGGTTAAGTAAAATAGGATAGGTAAAGATGAAGGGGATAGGAAAGGGGTAAATGGGTGTGAGATGGGTGGTGAGAGGTGATGGAGAAAGGGAGAGGATGGGTTACAGTAAGGGAGACGATGGGTTACAGTAAGGGATAGGAGGATAGGATGGGTTACAGTAAGGGAGACGATGGGTTACAGTAAGGGATAGGAGGATAGGAGGGTTACAGTAAGGGATAGGAGGATAGGATGGGTACAGTAAGGGAGACGATGGGTTACAGTAAGGGATAGGAGGATAGGATGGGTTACAGTAAGGTGAGAGATGGGTTACAGTAAGGGATAGGAGGATAGGATGGGTTACAGTAAGGGAGACGATGGGTTACAGTAAGGGATAGGAGGATAGGATGGGTTACAGTAAGGGAGACGATGGGTTACAGTAAGGGATAGGAGGATAGGATGGGTTACAGTAAGGGAGACGATGGGTTACAGTAAGGGATAGGAGGATAGGATGGGTTACAGTAAGGGATAGGATGGGTTACAGTAAGGGATAGGAATAGGATGGGTTACAGTAAGGGATAGGAGGATAGGATGGGTTACCGTAAGGGATAGGATAGGTTACAGTTAGGGAGACGATGGGTTACAATAAGGGAGAGGATAAGTTACAGTAAGGGATAGGATGATAGGATGGGTTACAGTAGATAGGAGAATAGGATGGGTTACAGTAAGGGGAGAAATGGGTTATTGTAAGGGAGGATGGGTTACAGTAAGGGATAGGAGGATAGGATGGGTTACAGTAGGGAGAAGATGGGTTACAGCAAGGGACAGGATGAGTTACTGTAAGGGATAGGATGGGTTACAATAAGGGATAGGATGGGTTACAGTAAGAGATAGGATGGGTTATAGTAAGGGAGACGATGGGTTACAGTAAGGGATAGGAGGATAGGATGGGTTACAGTAAGGGATAGGAGGATAGGATGGGTTACAGTAAGGGAGAGGATGGGTTACAGTAAGGGATAGGAGGATAGAATGGGTTACAGTGAGGGAGAAAATGGATTACAGTAAGGGATAGGATGGGTTACAGTAAGGGAGAGGATGGGTTACAGTAAGGGAGAGGATGGGTTACAGTAAGGGAGAGGATGGGTTACAGTAAGGGAGAGGAGGGTTACAGTAAGGAGAGGATGGGTTACAGTAAGGGAGAGGATGGGTTACAGTAAGGGAGAGGATGGGTTACAGTAAGGGAGAGGATGGGTTACAGTAAGGGAGAGGATGGGTTACAGTAAGGGAGAGGATGTACTAATGTGGTGCCTTACTCTATTGTAGTGATCCTAAGTGAATTTGTTTCTCCTTTATACTTCAGTTAAGTTTTTTGGGGGGGTTTTTTGGGTTTTTTTTGGGGGGGGGGTTACAAGGAACTGGCCAAGGGCACAACAAAAATGGGTAACACAAAGCCCGCTTAGTTGCCAGTCCCTATAAAGAAGACAGTAGGAGAATAAAATAAAAACAGAGGGGTAGGCCAATTTAATTCGGGAGGTGTCTTGTTACTCTTCTTTTGAAAAGATTTAAGTCATAGGAAAGTGGAAAAATAGAAACAGGAAGAGAGTTCCAGAGTTTACCAGTGAAAGGGATGAAAGAGTAAAGATACTGATTAACTCTTGCATTAGGAAGATGGACAGAATAGGGATGAGAATGAGTAGAAAGTTTTGTGCAGCGAGGCCGCGGGAGTGGGGGAGGCATGCAGTTAGCAAGTTCAGGAGAGCAGTGAGCATGAAAATAACGGTAGAAGAGAGCAAGAGAAGCAACATTGCGGCGGTGATTTAAAGATTGAAGACAGTCAGTCAGAGGAGAGGAGTTGATGAGACGAAAAGCTTTTGACTCAACCCTGTTTAGGAGAGCTGTATGAGTGGATCCTCCCCAAACATGTGAGACATACTCCATACATGGGCGGATAAGGCCCCTGTAGAGAGCAAGCAATTGGGAGGTAGAAAAAAAAGGACGCAGACGCCACAGCACACCTAACTTCTTAGAAGCTGATTTAGCAAGAGATGAGATGTGAGATTTCCAGTTCAGATTTTTAGTAAAGGATAGTCCTAGAATGTTCATTGTAGAAGAAGGAGACAGTTGAGTGTCATTGAAGAAGAGGGGATAGTTATCTGGTAGGTTTTGTCGAGTAGATAGGTGAAGAAATTGGGTTTTTGAGGCATTGAACAAAACAAGGTTTGCTTTGCCCCAATCAGAAATTATAGAAAGATCAGAAGTTAGGCGCTCGGTGACATCTCTCCGTGAATCACTTAGTTCCTGTTGAGTTGGACGTCTAATAAACGACGTTGAAAAATGCAGGGTAGAATCATCAGCGTAGGAGTGGATAGGGCTTTGAGTTAGACTTAGAAGATCATTAATGAATAATAGAAAGAGAGTGGGTGATAGGACAGAACCCTGGGGAATACCACTATTGATAGATTTAGGAGAAGAACAATGCCCGTCTACAGTAGCTGCAAAGTGAAAGTAAAAGTTGATTATTCCATTTTCTCTTTCTTCCTATTACTTTTGTTCTTGCTTACAGCCTTTGTCATTTGTTTTTACACTGCTTCCTTCCCCCTCCCTCTCTCTCTCTCTCTCTCTCTCTCTCTCTCTCTCTCTCTCTCTCTCTCTCTCTCTCTCTCTCTCTCTCTCTCTCTCTCTCTCTCTCTCTCTCTCATTGTTGACACTCGATACATCTGCTAACACAGGTTCCAGGAAAAGTAATTAGCAGGTGATAGGCTAGAGTTCCCATTCTCTCTCTCTCTCTCTCTCTCTCTCTCTCTCTCTCTCTCTCTCTCTCTCTCTCCTCTCTCTCTCTCTCTCTCTCTCTCTCTCCTTCCACTTACATATCTCCCTAGTTTAAATCTTCCTTTCCTCAACTTCTCCCTTCTCTGTCCTCTTTATCATCTATCCCACTTCCTTTCTATCATCTCTTATCTAATTTTCCTAGTCCCCTTCCATTCTTTTTATTCTCAAAAGAAAAAAATGGTCCATATTCTTCTTCCTCTACCTCCTCTTCCACCTAAAACACATGATTTTAAAAAAGAAAGAAATGACACATAGAAAGTATAAAAAAAAAATCATGTAGTGGCTATAAAATACATAACCCAAAAAAATACATAGATTCGTAAACAGAAGAAAAAATTTGAATGAAGAGAATAGTAAACAAAATAAAAATACACACAAAAATTGGAGGAAAACGGGAAGAATGACCCGCATATTAAAACACGAATTTAATTAGAGAGAGAGAGAGAGAGAGAGAGAGAGAGAGAGAGAGAGAGAGAGAGAGAGAGAGAGAGAGAGAGAGAGAGAGAGAGAGAGAGAGAGAGAGAGAGAGAGAGAGACACAAAGGGAAAGAAGACGGAGCCAAAAAACTACAGACTAATCTCCCTCCTGTCTGTCCTCGGCAAGACTGGAAACCATCATTGCCAGCAGGATCTACTTCTTCACCACACACCGCATCCTCAGCAAGACAGTTCGGCTTCCGCCCTAACAGGTCTGCCAACGACATCCTTCTCCTATGTCCACCTTATGGCACCAATCCCTGGACAGAGGACGCGACACTTTCGTCATCGCCTTGGAAATCGCCAAAGCTTTTGATAGGGTGTGGCACTCCGGTCTCATCACCAAACTCCGCAGCATGGGAGTGACCGGCGGCCTTCTCCACCTCCTTCACAACTACCTGCGGAACAGATCCCTCAGCGTGGCGGTAAACGGACACACTTCGGAAGAACACCCGGTTGGAGCTGGTGTCCCACAGGGCAGTGTTCTTGGATACCTATTATGGAATGTGTTTTTCAACGACCTCCTGATGCTCACCCCGGAGGCACACGTCTACGCGGATAACTGCACCCACACCTCACAGTGACTGCACCCTCACCTGTGACAGTACTGACCACCGCACTACTGTCGCCCTCGTCAACCAAGTGTTAGAGACCATCACCTCATGGGGACGACGGTGGCAGGTTGATCTCGCCCAGGACAAAACACAGGTCATGCTGATCTCCCGGCGACATCACCCCCCAGCCACCCCTATCCCACCCATTCTTCTGGACGGGAAGGTGTTGCCCTTGCAGCCGACGGTCAACATTCTCGGCGTTGAGGTGAACAGCACCCTCTCCTTCACCAGCCACGTCAGGAAGACAGCCTCCAAGGCCGCGGGCAGGTTGAACTGCGTCAGGCGCGTCTCCCACCTCCTTGACGCTCGGGGTGTCACAACCCTTTATGCGGCCCAAGTCCGCTTCCTCATGGAGTACGCCCCCCTGAATTGGTCATCCTGCCCCCCCTCGTACCTTGGTCTCCTAGACAAGGTACAAAACCGTGCCCAGCGGCTCATCTCCCTGAAGGCAGCACCAGACATGCAGCCCGCCCCCCTACAGCCCCTACAGCACAGGCGAGACGTGGCCGGCCTGTGCGTCACGTACAAGATCCTCAAGCAGAGCCCCGCACCTCGCTACACTCCGGCAGCCGTGGGCGACACCTCACCCATACTCCACCAGGGACGCCCACAAGAGGACCAACAACTTATTGTTCCCTTCGCCAGGACAGACCTTCTTCCGCTCCTTCCTGCCGCGATACAGCAGGCTGTGGAACCGTATAGTGCGACAGACTGACATACACCAGGCCGCCACACTCCACATCTTCAAGTGTGCAGTGAATGCCTGGCTGATGCCCTCTGGACATAATTAGTAAACTTATAGACAACTAGTAAATGTAATAGTGCAGACTAAAGATAGTTATCGGCACCTCACCGGGAACTTTTGGCTGTAAGATTAAAATCAACTGTATCTTATCATTGTAAAAAAGAAATAATAAAAAAATAAAGAGAGAGAAAGAGAGATAGAGAAAGAAAAAATTACTCGGTCAATAAGTTAGTCTACCTATACACACGCTGGCAAGTCTTAGCTATCCACTCCTCCATCTCTTCTCTCCCCTCTTCCTCCTCCTCTCTCTTCCCCCTCTCTCCTCTACCCTATTCTTCCTCCCCTCTCTCCTCTCCCCTCTTCTCCCTCCTCCTCTCTCCTCTCCCCTCTCTCCTCCTCTCCTCTCTTCCCTCTTCCTCTCTCTCCTCTCCCTCCTCTCTCTCCCCTCCTCCTCCTTCCTCTCTCTTCTCTCCCTCCTCTCTCTTCTCTCCTTCCCCTAACCTTAATAGGCTTGTACAAGAGGCTAAAAGTCTTTTGTCTCTTATCAATTTATAGGAAGAGGATTCAAGGAAGGAGAGGAGGAAGAAAGATGTGGAGGATAA
>JACEEZ010011451.1:77500-150000 GCA_016584305.1 Chionoecetes opilio
TTCACTACACACACAGGATTAAGATAACAAAATCGGGGCATGCATCAAGATACGTAATTCATCCCCCCACAAACCGACCAATTCACCCCCAATACCATTTTCACACCCACTCATCACCCACAACCACACCCAAAACGTTCCCAACTCTAAACCAAAACTGTATTTCCACCACCACAAAAAATCGCTATCTCCCCCCCCCTTCCCCTACTATGCCCGAAGCACCCAAGCCACCACCACGCCCAACGATGTCAAGCCCAACATATATCAACCAGCCCAAATCTGCCTCTGATCCGCTCAAGACTGAAGAGTTAGCAGGGTATCAAGACCTCCCTGAAGAACCGACAAACCCTAGGGAAAGAGACTGCAAATGCATAAAAAGTCACACTCTTAACCCCTTCAAGCCTAGATTTTTCCTTTGCTATAAAAAATTATATGTTGTCGAGCCATAAAATAACACAAAGTAACTGAATATACCAAATTAGTTAGTGGACAAGGGTACTAAACAGGTCATATCTATAAAATATTGCTGATATTCACATAAAATTGTCTAATGGTAGCCAAAATACAATGGAAATTACGCTCTGGGTCTCAAGGGGTTAAAAAGACTGAAGACTGAAGAGAAAAAGAGTAGAGAACTGAAAAGAAGTAAGAACTGAAGAGTAAAGAATCCCCATAGACATGTTGTGGTGATGGGAGATGGTGGCTGTGGTATTGTTGTTTTTAGGATTGTGATGGTGGTGGTTGTGATTACATGTTGTGGTGATGGAGATGGTTATATTGTTGTTTTTTAGGATTGTGGTGGTGATGGAGATGGTTATATTGTTGTTTTTAGGATTGTGATTGTGATGGTGCTGGTTGTGATTACATGTTGTGGAGATGGTGATAGTATTGTTGTTTTTAGTATTGTGGTGGATGTGGTGGTGGTATGGCCTTATGAGTCAAGTGATGCATTTTTAATCAAGCCCCGCAGCCTGGAGAACCCTATCTGTATTGTCCCTCCAGGAAAAAGAGGAGACCAAAAATGCATAAAAAGTTACACTCTTTAAAAGACTGAAGACTAAAGACTAAAGACTAAAATTAAGAGTTAGCAGGCAGTCAAAATCTCCTTAAAAAAACCCAAAGCCTAGGGAAAAAGAGGAGTTTGACAATGCAGAACAAGACACTCTTTAAAAGACTGAAGACTGAAGACTGAAGACTGAAGACTAAAGACTGAAGACTAAAGACTGAAGACTAAAGACTGAAGACTGAAGACTGAAGAGAAAAAGAGTAGAGAACTGAAAAGAAGTAAGAACTGAAGAGTAAAGAACCCCCATAGACTAGGGAAAAAGAGGAGCTTGACAATGCATAAGAAGTCACTCTCTTAAAATGACTGAAGACTAAAGACTAAGACTAAAGATTATAGACTGAAGAGTTAGCAGGGTATCAAAACCTCCTTAAAAAGAAACCCAAAAGCCTAGAAGAGAGGAGTCTGAAAATGCATAAAAGTCACTCTTCCTCCTCTTCTTCCTCCTCGTGACCCTCTTTCTCTCCTCCACTTTCAGTAAATTTAACAATGTTCGCAATGTTCCCAGGTCGCCAGCCCACCTCTCCCCTAGTGTACAGGTAAGGCAATCAGGAGGGACAATACAGATAGGGTTCTCCAGGCTGCGGGGCTTGATTAAAAATGCATCACTTGACTCATAAGGCCATACCACCACCACATCCACCACAATACTAAAAACAACAATACTATCACCATCTCCACAACATGTAATCACAACCAGCACCATCACAATCACAATCCTAAAAACAACAATATAACCATCTCCATCACCACCACAATCCTAAAAAACAACAACAATATAACCATCTCCATCACCACAACATGTAATCACAACCACCACCATCACAATCCTAAAAACAACAATACCACAGCCACCATCTCCCATCACCACAACAACATGTACAAGCACTCACCAACTCACCATTATCCCTAACCCGTGTATCATGAACTACACATCACTACTCTCAACATCAAAGGTACTGCATGACTTACTTCAACGATCACCACCGCCATCACCACTGCAGTAAAACAAGACCAAAGGAACGTCCACCACCAAGAAACTGAACTACAAAGGCACATTAATGATTCAGCAACACACACACGCACGCACACACACACACACTCACGCACACACACACACACACACTCACGCACACACACGCACACACACACACACACGCACACATACACACACACTCAACGCACACACACTCAACACACACACACACACACAAAGTAGCACTATAACGTTTCACAATTTGGTAATAACGGTAATGACCTTCAAATACAAGAGAAAGCACTCAATAACTGTACACACCCTTTAAATACATTACGAAACGCACGCACACACACATGTACACACACACACACAGTACACACACACAAACAGTACACACATACACACACACACGTAAAGTACACATGATCATGTATTCTTACCTGACATCACTTCACCTGTACACGACATTGCTAATCCTTATCACAGACACACACACACAACACACACACACAGTACACACACACACATACACACATACAGTACACTTACACACATACACACAAACAGTACACACACACATACAGTACACTTACACACAGTACACACACACACCACACAGTACACTTACACACACACACAGTACACACACACACACACACACACTTGTGAGTTATGACCTAGCCTGTAACGGTGACCTGGAGAACGAGATCGAGACTAAGGGGAAGGAGGAAGGGAGAGAGAGGGAGAAGGAGAGAGAACAGTACTCAGGTGTTCCTATTGCATCGCCTCCGCCAGGTCATGTAACTCACCTGTGACGCTAAGGAGAGACATATTCCCCTCAGCAGGCTTGTGGGGGGGGCGGGGAGGGGAAAGCAAAACTAGAAGGTACGTTGGCCCACTCCGTGTTCCTGACTACCGCCTACTCTGGAGCCTTGCCACTCCTCCATGTTGTGCACTGGCAGGCCCTATCCACCGGCGGGCACTCCCTCAACACTCTCACTGGCCACCGCTCAGGCCCCCAAGGATAACACCGGGACCTTGCGACGCTGCGGGAGAGGGGCGCCACCGTCTGTCTCCCACGCTGGGCTACATTACACTAACTCGACCCAACAACTGGCTCCCGCTCCACGCCATCACAACCCCGCGGGAATGACGTCAACCGAATTCCCCGTCCCGCGCCATGTGAGGCCACGGCGAGGACCTCGTGTCGCGGGGAGGGTGACCTCGCCTAACGCGGCCCCACTATACCCCTCAGGGATCCTGGGGACGGCTCATTGGTGAGTTCAACCATGTTTTATTCATACGCCGAGGGTAAGGCTAAGAATAAGCCGGTATTGATCAGAGGAGAGGCAGGTTCTTCAGCACGCAGGCCTTCTAATCAATAAGAGCCGACTGCACGACGTAGCTGCCATCTGTCGGGGGAACTGGCACCTCGCAGTCTTGCACGGCAGGGGCGGGTGCGGAGGGAGGGATGGGAGTACGGCTGCACCTCCCGTCACAACACACTCCACCGCACCCACCTCCTCCACTCCCCCGGATGGTGCGTGGGGGTGGAGGACGGGTGGTTATGGTGGAGGGAAGGATCGGTCAGCTGAGGGATGGAGGAAGGGAAGGGCAGGGCAGGTAGTAATAAGAGTGCCACGTCGGACACCTCATGGCACAACCCCGCGCGAGGGCCAGCGGGAGAGTGTAGCACGGCGAGGGGAGGCAGAGGGGAAGGTGTGAGGGGAAACTGGCACACTGACATACTTTCAAATATCCATGATAGGCGACCATAATAAAAGGGTTCGAAGGGGAGAGGACAATAAACAGGGAAATAAAAAGAAGAATGGAGGGTTAGAGACGCGACTACAAGAAGGGGAGGAGGAGGGGGAAGAGGAGGAGGAGGGGGAAGAGGAGAGGAGGGGGAAGAGGAGGAGGAGGGGGAAGAGGAGGAGGGGGAAGAGGAGGAGGAAGGAAGGAAGGGATTAGTACGTACATTGAGTAAGCAACCCCACCCCCATCATGTCTCCCGTCCCTCATGCCTCCCATTATGAGGTTCCCAGGCTGTCTGTGGGTTTGGGTGACGCTCAGTGACGCTCAGTGACGCGACACACACCTGCCTACGTCACGCACACCACGCACACCACACACTCACTCACCACGAAGCAAAGGGGTGCGTGTTTTCTAGTAACTCACTCACTCACTCACCACGAAGCAAAGGGGTGCGTGTTTTCTAGTAACTCACTCACTCACTCACTCACCACGAAGCAAAGGGGTGCGTCTTTTCTAGTAACTCACTCACTCACTCACCACGAAGCAAAGGGGTGCGTGTTTTCTAGTAACTCACTCACTCACTCACTCACCACGAAGCAAAGGGGTGAGCGTTTACTAGTAACTCACTCACTCGCTCACCACGAAGCAAAGGGGTGCGTGTTTTCTAGTAACTCACTCACTCACTCACTCACCACGAAGCAAAGGGGTGCGTGTTTTCTAGTAACTCACTCACTCACTCACTCACCACGAAGCAAAGGGGTGCGGTTTTCTAGTAACATCACTCACTCACTCCCCACCACGAAGCAAAGGGGTGAGCGTTTACTAGTAACTCACTCACTCGCTCACCACGAAGCAAAGGGGTGAGCGTTTACTAGTAACTCACTCACTCACTCACTCACCACGAAGCAAAGGGGTGAGCGTTTACTAGTAACTCACTCACTCACTCACTACGAAGCAAAGGGATGAAAGTTTTCTAGTAACTCACTCACTCACTCACCACGAAGCAAAGGGATGAACGTTTACTAGTTAGTAACTCACTCACTCACTCACTATAACAGTAACTATGAAGCAAGAAGCGTGAAGGAAGCAGACAGGAAGCGTGCATTAAGAAGTAAGGGTATTATTAATCTTAACGATGGTAATTTTTCTCTTTTATCTTTTCTAACCTAGTGTTTATTCCATCATTTCAGCTCTTTTTTGTCTAGTCATTCTATTTCATGAAGTAAGGAAGCTACTTTTACCTTTTTTTCTCTATTTTATTCATTTTACATTCTGATTATGTTTATTCCTGCCCCCCTATATTACCCCCCTTATATCGCTGCTCTTCTTCCTGCCCCCCTATATTACCACCCTTATATCGCTGCTCTTCTTCCTGCCCCCCTATATTACCACCCTTATATCGCTGCTCTTCTTCCTGCCCCCCTATATTACCCCCCTTATATCGCTGCTCTTCTTCCTGCCCCCCTATATTACCACCCTTATATCGCTGCTTTTCTTCTGCCCCCCTATATTACCCCCCTTATATCGCTGCTCTTCTTCCTGCCCCCCTATATTACCCCCTTATATCCCTGCCCCCTATATTATCCCCCTTATATCGCTGCTCTTCTTCCTGCCCCCCTATATTACCCCCTTATATCCCTACTCTTCTTCCTGCCCCCCTATATTACCCTTATATCGCTGCTCTTCTTCCTGCCCCCTTATATCCCTGCTCTTCTCCTGCCCCCTATATTACCCCCCTTATATCCCTGCTCTCTTCCTGCCCCCTATATTACCCCCTTATATCGCTGCTCTTCTTCCTGCCCCCTATATTACCCCCCTTATATCGCTGCTCTTCTTCCTGCCCCCCTATATTACCCCTTATATCGCTGCTCTTCTTCCTGCCCCCCTATATTACCCCCCTTATATCGCTGCTCTTCTTCCTGCCCCCCTATATTACCCCCTTATATCCCTGCTCTTCTTCCTGCCCCCCTATATTACCCCTTATATCGCTGCTCTTCTTCCTGCCCCCCTATATTACCCCCTTATATCCTGCTCTTCTTCTGCCCCCCTATATTACCCCCCTTATATCGCTGCTCTTCTTCCTGCCCCCCTATATTACCACCTTATATCGCTGCTCTTCTTCCTGCCCCCTATATTACCCCCCTTATATCGTGCTCTTCTTCCTGCCCCCTATATTACCCCCTTATATCCCTGCTCTTCTTCCTGCCCCCTATATTACCCCCCTTATATCGCTGCTCTTCTCCTGCCCCCCTTATTACCCCTTATATCGCTGCTCTTCTTCCTGCCCCCCTATATTACCACCCTTATATCGCTGCTCTCTTCCTGCCCCCCTATTACCCCCCTTATATCCTGCTCTTCTTCCTGCCCCCTATATTACCCCCCTTATATCCCTGCTCTTCTTCTGCCCCCCTATATTACCCCCCTTATATCGGGGGCTCTTCTTCCTGCCCCTTATATCGCTGCTCTTCTTCCTGCCCCCCTATATTACCCCTTATATCGCTGCTCTTCTTCCTGCCCCCCTATATTACCCCCCTTATATCGCTGCTCTTCTTCCTGCCCCCTATATTACCCCCTTATATCCCTGCTCTTCTTCCTGCCCCCCTATATTACCCCCTTATATCGCTGCTCTCTTCCTGCCCCCTATATTACCCTTATATCGCTGCTCTTCTTCCTGCCCCCCTATATTACCACCTTATATCGCTGCTCTTCTTCCTGCCCCCCTATATTACCCCCTTATATCGTGGCTCTTCTTCCTGCCCCCCTATATTACCCCCTTATATCGCTGCTCTTCTTCCTGCCCCTATATTACCCCCTTATATCGCTGCTCTTCTTCCTGCCCCCTATATTACCCCTTATATCGCTGCTCTTCTTCCTGCCCCCCTATATTACCCCCCTTATATCGCTGCTCTTCTTCTGCCCCCCTATATACCCCCTTATATCCTGCCTTCTTCCTGCCCCTATATTACCCCCTTATACCCTGCTCTTCTCCTGCCCCCTAATTACCCCCTTATATCGCTTGCTCTTCTTCCTGCCCCCCTATATTACATTTATACGCTGCTCTTCTTCCTGCCCCCCTATATTACACCCTTATATCGTGCTCTCTTCCTGCCCCCCTATATTACCCCCTTATATCCCTGCTCTTCTCCTGCCCCCCTATATTACCCCCCTTATATCGCTGCTCTTCTTCCTGCCCCCTATATTACCCCCCTTATATCGCTGCTCTTCTTCCTGCCCCCCTAATTATCCCCCTTATATTGCTGTTCTTCTTCTGCCCCCCTATATACCCCCTTATATCGCTGCTTTCTTCACTGCCCCCTATATTATCCCCTTATATTGCTGCTCTTCTTCTGCCCCCCTATATTACCCCCTTATATCGCTGCCTCTTTTCCTGCCCCTATATTACCCCCTTTATCGTGGCTCTCTTCCTGCCCCCTATATACCCCCTTATATCGCTGTCTTCTTCCTGCCCCCATATTACCCCCTTATATCGCTTGCTCTCTTCCTGCCCCCTATATTATCCACCTTATATTGCTGTTCTTCTTCCGCCCCCCTATATTACCCCCTTATACGTGCTCTTCTTCCTGCCCCCTATATTATCCCCCTATATCGCTGCTCTTCTTCCTGCCCCCCTATATTAATCACCCCTTATATCGCTGCTCTTCTTCCTGCCCCCTATATTACCCCCTTATATCGCTGCTCTTCTCCTCCCCCTATATTACCACCCCTTATATCGCTGCTCTTCTTCTGCCCCCTATATTACCCCCCTTATATCGCTGCTCTTCTTCCTGCCCCCCTATATTACCCCCTTATATCGCTGCTCCTTCTTCCTGCCCCCCTATATTACCCCTTATATCCCTGCTCTTCTTCCTGCCCCCTATATTACCCCCTTAATCCCTGCCCCCTATATTACCCCTTATATCGCTGCTCTTCTTCCTGCCCCCTATATTATCCCCCTTATATCATGCTCTTCTTCCTGCCCCCTATATTACCCCCCTTATATCGCTTTCTCTTCTTCCTGCCCCCATATTATCCCCTTATATTGCTGTTCTTCTTTCCCGCCCCCCTATATTACCCCCTTATATCGCTGCTCTTCTTCCTGCCCCCCTATATTATCCCCCTTATATCGCTGCTCTTCTTCTGCCCCCCTATATTACCCCCTTATATCGCTGCTCTTCTTCCTGCCCCCCTTATACCCCCTTATATCGCGCTCTTTTTCCTGCCCCCTATATTACCCCCCTGATACGCTGGCTCTTCTTTCCCGCCCCCCTATATTACCCCCTTATATCGCTGCTCTTTCTTCCTGCCCCCTATATTACCCCCGTTTTTTATCTGCTCTTCTTCCTGCCCCCCTATATTACCCCCTTATATCCCTGCCCCCTATATTACCCCTTATATCGCCTGCTCTTCTTCCTGCCCCCCTATATTATCCCCCTTATATCGCTGCTCTTTCCTGCCCCTATATTACCCCTTATATCGCTGCTCTTTTTCCTGCCCCCCCTATATTACCCCCTTATATCGCTGCTCTTCTTCCTTTCCCCTATTTACCCCCTTATAAACGCTGCTCTTCTTCCTGCCCCCTATATTACCCCCTTATATCGTGCTCTTCTTCCTGCCCCCTATATTTCCCCCTATATCGCTGCTTTCCTCCTGCCCCCCTATATACCCCTTATATCGCTGCTCTCTTCCTGCCCCCCTATTATGTCCACCTTATATCGCGTGCTCTTCTTCCTGCCCCCCTATATTACCCCCCTTATATCCTGCTTTCTTCCTGCCCCCTATATTACCCCCCTTATATCGCTGCTCTTCTTCCCGCCCCCCTAATTACCCCCTTATATCGTGCCTTCTTCCTGCCCCCCTATATTACCCCCCCTTATATCGCTGCTCTTCTTCCTGCCCCCCTATATTACCCCCCTTATATCGCTGCTCTTCTTCCTGGGCCCCCCTAAAATTACCACCCTTATATTCCTGCCCCCTATATTACCCCCCTTATATCGCTGCTCGTCTTCCCGCCCCCTATTTTTACCCCCCTTTTAAACGCTGCTCTTCTTCCTGCCCCCTATATTACCCCCTTACATCGCTTTTCTCTTCTTCTGGCCCCCCTATATTACCCCTTATATCGCTGCTCTTCTTCCTGCCCCCTATATTACCCTTATATCGCTGCTCTTCTTCCTGCCCCCTATATTACCCCCTTATATCGCTGCTCTTCTTCTTTACCATCGCATCAAAACTACAACTGATCACACAAACTACAAATGTCAATCAAGTGAAGCAAACGTCTCATCAAGCAGACCACAACCGCTCAAGGGACACTTACTGAACACTTACTGCCTTATCTTATCCACCTTTTAAGCCATCTGTAGGATTAACCCCTTGAGGCCCAGAACGTAATTTCCATTGTAATTTGGGTACCATTAGACGATTTTTAGTCAATATAAGCAATATTTTATAGATATGACCTGTTTAGTATTCTTGTCCACTAGCTAATTTGGTATATTCAGTTACTTTTCGTAATTTGTTGGCTCGACAACATACCATTTTATATAGCAAAGGAAAGATCTGGGCGTGAAGGGGTTTAAATAAAATATTAGTTTAAAAAAGATTAATGTGCAGCCAGACGCTCTACCCTCCACCGCCAACACAGGTTTCGCAATCACACATAATCTAATCTTCCCCAGTCACGTAGCAATACAACAACAAGGGAACACAAGACTACAAGTTTTGGTATTTCTAACGCTTTTTCCACTCAAGAGTTAAGACATAAATTAACCTTTGTAAGGTATAAAAAAAATATTAAAAAAACGCTAAAACGTTAGATGTTGCGAAAACAGAAGCCATCCATCACAGAAATACGAAACCGTCCACAACACATCATACAGAGAAATACTTGAAACAATATATTCTTTTTACAGAAACATCATTGAAATAAAGATACAAAAACATCATATACAAAAGACTTCATCAGATGCATAAGAACGGTCATTCCACTTATTGCAGCCTTACAGACGAAAAATAAAATATTTAAATGAATCTCCCAAGTCGATATACATATTCCTCGGAAATATTCCTTCAAGACTCAGAACAGGAGAATGCACAAGGTTTGCCTGTAGGTAATGCAGCGCTACGGCATTACCACGTTGTGAAATCACCTTTACTGCTGCGCTCTCTTTGAAGGAACGTTTTGGGTGAATAGGTCCTAGTCTATTTTTTTTAACGAGGCGAAAATTCATTTCTAGCTTATCTCATGCTTTAAATTATGCCTATGTTTACCTGATAATACGGTTAAACTATGATAAAATACAGCTTAAATTTAGAAGAACCGTACTATTCCCTTCTCCTGGCATCAAATATAAGTCAGTAAGCAGCAAGGGGTCAGGATTTTTTACCTCTTTAAAAAAAACCCAGAGCATAGTGAGTACTAAATACGTAGTAAATAGTACAGTCAGTGCATTGTGTGATAAATGGCCGAACTTGCAACTTTCATTATTATTATAGAAAAATCCTCCCCATCCTACAACAACAATACAAGAATTATCATTATCAACATTATCATTATTATTCCTATCAGCATTGTTTCTATTATTATCACCATTGTTATCAAAAGCACGATAACCTTAAACTCCTTGCCAATAAACAAAACAATCTGGTCTAGCTTTGTCCCGCAATCCACTATTTTTACGCTGGTTTGCCCTGTCAAGGAAAACCCGCACGCCCATTCTCTCTAAAGCCAGCCAGAAATTGATGAGAGGCGTATGGAACAAAGAAGAAGAAAAAGATGATGATACGGAGGAGGAAAATGCTGATGCGTGTAAAGTTGATAAAAAATAGGTAAGTCATGAAGTATAACGTGATAAGTCAAAAATAAATAGCAATAACAATACAAGTAAACATAGTAAACTAAACTCAAACAAAATCAACACAGGCAGGCAATAAACCCCTTTTTTTTATCATTTTATTCACACCTCCACCTGCATCCCTCTCTCCCTGCCTCCCCCGCCCTCCAGCACGCGGCTAATAATACTCCCACGATTACAACAATGGCATCAAAGACCAGATTGGCATGTCTAAAAGTAACTCAGTCAAGACAGAAATAACCTCATATTGTTTTTCCTTTCCCTCGTCCTCCGCCTCACTCGCTTCTGCCTTTGCACTTATTCTTCTGCCAGGGTTGTTATTCGTCTGCCAGGGTTGTTATTCGTCTGCCAGGGTTGTTATTCGTCTGCCAGGGTTGTTATTCGTTCAGGGTTGTTTTCGTCGCCAGGGTTGTTTATTCTCTGCCAGGGGTTTTTATTCTTCTGCAGGGTTTTTATTCGTCTGCCCGGGTTTTTATTCGTCGCCAGGGTTTTTTATTCGTCTGCCAGGGTTGTTATTTTTCTCCAGGGTTGTTACGTCTGCCAGGGTGTTATTTCGTTTGCCCGGGTTATTTTTCTGCCCCGGGTTGATTCTTTGCCAGGTTTGTTTTTCGTCTGCCAGGGTTGTTATTCTTCTGCCCGGGTTGTTTGTCTGCCAGGGTTGTTATTCTTCTGCCAGGGTTGTTATTCGTCTGCCAGGGTTGTTATTCTTCTGCCAGGGTTGTTATTCTTCTGCCAGGGTTGTTATTCGTCTGCCAGGGTTGTTATTCGTCTGCCAGGGTTGTTATTCTTCTGCCAGGGTTGTTATTCGTCTGCCAGGGTTGACGTCATTGAGATGAATTAGTGTAATGATGAAAAAAACATGATTCACGTCAACTCCTTAGCTTGTATTAGGGGCTAAAGGAGAACTGATGCTCTAAATATCCCGGCGTGAATCTCGGTGATGTCCTTGACCGACCTTTTTGAAGCACATCGGTTCAGTTATTATTATTGATGTATAAATCACTTTTTTTCTATTACCTGACCTACAAAACGACACTTACTTTCAGACTCGATGCTGGAAACGAGTGGGGAGATCATGAATAATACTGCCAAGCCATTTATTTGTTTTGACATAACTGGTTTAATTAAACTTGCACTTGTCGTTCCCTTTGTGTCACGAGGCGCTAATTACAAGCTGGTCACGTGAGGGGAGTCAGCACCTCCTCAGACTACATCAGTGTTTCTTAACCTTTTGACCACCACGCACCCTTTTATATCCTGCTCGTAACTGAGCACAGAGCTTGGGATAATGTGTCTTCTGATGTACGGACGAAATAGCGTGTATAGCTACCAGTGCCTACCACATATTCGTAGCGCAGCTCGGGTACCTTTTAGTGTGCGGTGGCCTTTGCCTCAAGCGAAGGGATAATAATAATTAGGTCAAGCATTAATAATAATTAGGGTACGACAGCACTGGGAGCGAGAAAGCAAGCGAGAGATTTATCAGAAATAGATAACGCTCACGTCGCTCAGGCCGTATAATGACAATGATATTAATAATAATAATAATAATAAAAATAATAATAATAATAATAATAATAATAATAATAATAATAATAATACCAGTAAGACGCCTTAATCGGCGAAGGACGAGCGAGCCGAGCACGTGCGCACGTGCGGCGTCACCCGGAGCTTGACCTGTGTGACATTGCTAGGTGTGTGGTCTCAAACCACACACCAAATTTCAACTTAGTCGGTACAGCCGTTTCTCAGCTATAGTAAGATAACGTTGTCTAACACCCCTCACGCGGCACGCGCCACGCGCCATGCTGACCCCTGACGTGAGACAAAATCTGTCAAGCATAAATAGGGATTGAATGGGGCTATCAGATGGCGAAGACCGCTTGTCAATCGGAAGCGGGATTCCAAAGATATAAGCTCCTGAAAAGCGTGATGGTCGGTCGGTCGGTCGGGTCGGGTCGGCCGCTAGATGTGAGAAAAATCCCGTATCCAGTGAGGACTCGCGAGCGCTTTGCGCTCGCTCGTAAATAATAATAATAATAATACCTAATAATGATATCAATAAGTAATAATAAAAATTATTATTACAATAGTAAATAATAACATAATAATTATATTCTAGAAGGAATTTTTTGGTTGATTATAGAAGGAAAAAATATTGTTTGTTATTAATAGAAGGAATTTTTTTTTTTTTTTATGAGTAGGAATTTTTTTTTTTTTTTTTTATTATAGAAGGAAAAAAGATTTTTGTTATAAATAGAAGAATTTTCTTTTTATTAATAGAAGGAAAAAAGATTTTTGTTATTAATAGAAGTAAAAAAGACTTTTTGTTATTAATAGAATGAAAACAGATTTTTTGTTATTAATAGAAGGAAAAAAGATTTTGTGTTTATTATAGAAAGAAAAAAATGTTTTGTTGATATTAAAAGGAATTTTAGGTCACCTTAGAGCTAGTGCACTAAGCTATTAGGATAGGAAAGATCGCCACCCAGGGCAAACCCTGGGTATACTGGCAACCTAATCCCACATCTGGTTAATGAACCAGGCTACACTCAGATCTGAAAGAAAAAGAAACACACGTCTGGCAACGCCATGCCAACCCAGCCGAGGACAGCGGCCCGCCAGCCGGCTCCGGCATATCATTCTTATTTTTGCCTTCATCGAGTCAACACCTGCTGACGTCTCCTGTACCACGTGTTGTTCTATTCTGGCTTGTATGGTGAGCACCTACTGGTTTTTTCGTGTTTACGTGGGTGTGTGTGAAGTTTTTACCCATTCATGCTTCGTAATCCTTCTGTGGGTTCACGGGACTGAGTGTCGTTTCTTCCTCATCCCTGGTTTGGGACCAGCTGTGTTTACCTTTTTCAGCTTGTGTCTGTGACTGTGGTGTTACGCATACGACCCAGGGGCGCGGCTTTCGCCTATTCCCCCTGGGCCTTGCTTCACCCCCAGGGCGTCCCTGGCCTGACACCTGTAAGGTTACGTCGTTCACCCAGCCACGCCCCACCCCCGCCCGGACCCTCCCAAGGGCCGGGACGGGGGTTGGTGGTTCCCTGGACTGCCACGTGGAAGCAGCAAAAGGCGGATGGTTCCGTCGCTCCAGCTGGTGCCCAGTGCGTCGCAGGCGTCGCACGGCCGCACCCCACCCCCGCCCGAACCCTCCCAGGGCCGGGACGGGGTGTTGGTGGTTTCCCTGGCCTGCCACGTGGAAGCAGAGATGGCGTCTCAGGCGTCGCGGGCGTCGCTCAGACAACCCCCTACCGAGGCGTCAATTTTTTAATGCTTTCAACGGTATTTTATATTGCATCAACGGCATTTTATAATGCATCAACGGCATTTTATAATGCATCAACGGCATTATTTAAAGCTTTCAATGGCATTTTTTAATGCTTTCAACGGCATTTTATAATGCATCAACGGCATTATTTAAAGCTTTCAGTGGCATTTTTTTTTACCAGAGAGCTCTCGCCGACGTGGACATTTTTGGCGACAGTTCCACTGGTAAAGACCCCCCCGCTCGTTCAGTAACCTAACCTGGACATTGGTCAACTGGCCAACATAACCTAACCACATAACCTAACTCAAGATCAAGAACTAGAAATAACCCCATAAATAGGAACACTCGCAGACATGAAAAATTGCAACACTCGCCGATGTCGGCGAGAATTCCTATCAGCGACAGTTATAGGTAGGGTTTTGAGCATATATGATATATGAGGCATTCAATTTCGTACAGAAATGTCCTGTGAGCAGGAGATGGGGCCCTAACCACCCGTGTTCAAGAATGCAATCTGCCCCAAACAGGTATCATATTCATCTGATACACATCAAAATATCTAGTATTTTTTTTTTAATTAGCAAGATGCTGTATTCCGTAAATTTACTCATGATTCACTGCATAAAGGCTATTTAATGGTCCTTCACATCAGTAATACAAAAGCAGACCGCATTATTCGATTCATGAATATTTTTCCTATGAAAGAATAAAAACAGCATACCCTCCCCTACTTTAGCGGACATTCAGTCACAAGCGACAAGATGTACACACGGTACCGTGTGACAAGCGGTCTAGTCCAGTCAAATTAGCTGATATTCCCCAGAACCCACCACTAATTGCAACAGAAACGAAACCTGTTGGGATTTGTTCAGTAGGGTACCTTTCAAGATATACTAAAAGTCCCACAAAATCTTTTGAGTGGATCAATATTTTTTTCAGGGTTGAACTTTTGGATTTCAGGATTAGACGACCAAGGTACAGACAGGCACAGCAACACTTCTCATGAAGCTATCAAGACATTTTTGGTGTTCTAACCTATGTTTTTCTGGTATATCTTTCACATGGATAGGTGTAACTCATGGGGGGTAACTCATTTTTAACTTTAGGGGGGTAACTCATTTTTAACTTTAGGGGGGTAACTCATTTTTAACTTTAGGGGGGGTAACTCATTTTTAACTTTAAGGGGGGTAACTCATTTTTAACTTTAGGGGGGTAACTCCTTTTTAACTTTAGGGGGGTAACTCATTTTTAACTTTAGGGGGGTAACTCATTTTTAACTTTAGGGGGGTAACTCATTTTTAACTTTAGGGGGGTAACTCATTTTTAACTTTAGGGGGGTAACTCATTTTTAACTTTAGGGGGGTAACTCCTTTTTAACTTTAGGGGGGTAACTCCTTTTTAACTTTAGGGGGGTAACTCCTTTTTAACTTTAGGGGGTACTCCTTTTTAACTTTAGGGGGGTAACTCTTTTTAACTTTAGGGGGGTAACTCCTTTTTAACTTTAGGGGGGTACTCCTTTTTAACTTTAGGGGGGTAACTCATTTTTAACTTTAGGGGGGTAACTCCTTTTTAACTTTAGGGGGTAACTCCTTTTAACTTTAGGGGGGTAACTCCTTTTTAACTTTAGGGGGGTAACTCCTTTTTAACTTTAGGGGGGTAACTCCTTTTTAACTTTAGGGGGGTAACTCCTTTTTAACTTTAGGGGGGTAACTCATTTTTAACTTTAGGGGGGTAACTCATTTTTAACTTTAGGGGGGTAACTCCTTTTTGACACTTTTGCTTGAAAGATTCACCATGAAAACATAAAAAGGTGTTCTTTGTTTTGGATTATCTGTATTAGTTAAGAAGTTATGACCATTTGAAGTTGCGCCAAGTTAAAAATGGCAAAATAGTGATGCTTTTTCATTGTTATTTCACCCTGTTCCACTCCGACGATTCTTTGGGACTTTTAGTATGTTATAAGGAACCTTTATCCAAGACAAATAACACTGGTTTTGTTTCTGTTGCAATTAGTGGTGGGTCCTGGTGTACATTTACTGGACTAGTCCGGCATTGTTGATCAACACGTCTTTGTTAGTAAGCAGACTTTCCCTCGTAAACAGACTTTTGTTCACACGACACCGGGTTGTATCTGTAAGAGACAATCTGGCGTGGAGGAGGCCAAGGGGGCGCCCACAAGGCTCGTAGCTGAGGCAAGTTGATGTTTCTTGCCGAGAGTTGCTTGGTATGGGAAAGGAGAAAATATGGGGATTCGTGCGTGGTGACCCCCGGGAGTGGTATCGTAGGGTGGGCGAGAACACCCTAACACCTCGCCAATGAAAAACAATGACACTTAACATGTTGCCCATCTTGTACGCTGCTGGTGCTCCTGCGATGTCTGGCTGTCCCGCGATGGCTTGCAACACTTACCTGAAATGATTGTCACACTTAATTAATAACCCTACCGAATGCACAAAAAGGGGGGAGGGGTTGGAAACAAGGAGCACCCATTCAATTACAGATCAGTCTCAGTGTGGTGGGTTAGTTAGACTGTGGGGAAACAGTTAAGAGACAGATGGAATTAGTATCTGGAGAGTGACCATCATGTAAGACACACCATTTAGATTCACAATTGGGAGTTGCAGTGTCTTGAATCTACAATGCTTCTCCTTAAGAATGACTGACGGGGGTTACATACAAGGAAGAGAGTGATGGGTGGACTGAGCTTAGTTGGTTTTGTACCAACATTTGTAGAAAGCGTTTGCCAAAGTATCCCACAAGAGGTGGTTGTGGTAAATAACCGTAAATTGAGGACTGGATGGGAATGTCTTGGAATGGATGAGACTTGTCTAACCTCTACACACCCAGATTTCTCCTTTGCTATTAAAAATGGTCTCTTGTTAGCCATAGAATTACGAAAAGTAACTTAATATACAAATTAGTTAGTCGACAAGAATACTAAACAGGTCATATCTATAAAATATTGCTTATATTCACTAAAAATCATCTAATGGTAGCGAAATTACAATGGAAATTACACTCTGGGTCTCAAGGGGTTAAAAATACATGTGTCAGACAAGATTCCTACATACATTGCTTGTAGAATACATCAATATATTTCAAACCTGGAGGATAATACTCACCCTACTGAAGAGATGGGGAGGCAGGCGCTTCAGTGCGAGCTACGGATTTCCTCAAGCACACTAGTTTACTGTAAAGCAAAATTTTTCACATTAGTATAGTATATTCTTATAGTATTCTCTTATAGTATATTTATATAGTATTTTCTCCACTCTCCATATAAGCCTTCAAGTTATTTGCTGCATTTATTTGTGCCTCTAAACCAACACTCATCCTATTGGTTACAATATTGAGGTGAAAGAAGGTGTAAAGGAATATAGGTACGATGAGTGACAGAGGGGGAGGGTATAGGGTGGTGTTTGAACAGACATGGATAGGTAGTGTGTTGGTACAAGGACAGGTGAAGGCTCCTCTGTACCTCTGGTTTTCTACCATCCATGAAAAATCCGTGAAAGTATGTCTCGTCTTGAAACAACTTCGCTATTACTCAACACAACTGTACCCTATTTGTCATGGAGGGATGTACTCCTAAAAAGTCAAGCCTATAATTCCCTGTTCATGTACACTAAAAACAAGCCATCACATCATAAGGTCTTTCACCGCTTATCTTATAATAATATAAGCGAAAGTGTGTCTGTGTGTATGTCCGCGATAGGTGCCGCCCCCCGTGGCACAATTCCATCATATGGCACAGTTTTGGAACCAGCTCGACCAGGGGCACATTATAAGCCCACTTATGAGATGATCCGATCACTTTTTTTCTTCTTTTTTTTAGCAGCCTATTAGCGAGAATTGTGAAAAAAAAATGTGGGTTGCGAGAATTGAGGAAACCTTGATGTAGGGTGATGGGTAATGGGTGAGTGAATGGGTGGGGTGATGGGTGAGTGAATGGGTGGGGGGTGATGGGTGATGGGTGAGGGAATAGGTGGGAGGTGATGGGTAATGGGTGAGTGAATGGGTGTGCGGTGATGGGTAATGGGTGAGTGAATGGGTGGGGGTGATGGGTAATGGGTGAGTGAATGGGTGGGGGGTGATGGGTAAGGCGTTAATACATACATTTCTACATCCATGATTTCAGGAAAGTTAGAAGGGGCTATCTGGAAAGTCTGTGTTTGGTGGGCCGAAGGCCCACCAATAGCCCTCCGCAGGAGCTAGCCAAAAAGTCCGCCCGGAGGACGGCTTTGCGGCTAGTAACATATAAAGCAACACTAGTTTCACTATATTAAAACCCGTTGAATCCTGTTACCTGTTAATTGTCGGGTTACGGGATTCCCATGCAAACCTTGGTAAACTAGCAGGTTCGACCAATACTCCCAATTACCATTTTCCTTTCCTCCTAGCCAACAGCTTGGGGGACTGGAGAGAAATCAGAGTTTCAGGGCAGGAAGGCTACCGTGTGATCCACTGAGGTACCGCAAAACCTGGAAAATAATAAATAATAATTCAATAAATAAAATAAGATAAAACAAAATTGTATCAAAAGACTTTCTCTCATCCCAGGTATCGACAGTATCGATACTTCCGTATTCATACGCCCGCCCGGCTGGAGACAATAGTGTCATCAACCAACAAAATGAAAGGCTTCCAGAGAAAGCTGGGCTCATGGATGTCTGCTGTTCATAAAGACGATTTGTCAAACTTCTCTTTTCTCCTTCATCAAGCAGGAGATAATGATCTCGGAGCTATCAAAGATCTCATTTTAAATAACTTGCAACGGCTGAGAGAAGCAGTTGATAGGTACTTCCCTTCTCTTGCTCAGTGGCGGAACTGCGGGGGGGGGGGGGGGGTCACCCCCCATCTTAGGGTGGTGCCCCCCCGGCGGCCCCCCCATTTCTACACCCCTTGTTCCGCCACTGCTTCCTATACACTGTATAGTCCACCCATAAACATTCATTTAAGAAAATGTTGCAATAGGAAACTAATTTGATTTCGTTGGTTGGATAAGAAGTGGATTTATCACAAAAAGAAAGTTAAGGATTTGAGATGTGGCGTATAACTGCAACCACCAACAATTCGTGTTAGTAACAAGAATTCTGACGCTTAATTAACGAGTAACCATCCCTTAGGGTAACTGTAACAAGGCGTCACGGCGAGTCACGACCAGTGGCGGAACAACGGGTGTAAAAATGGGAGGGGCAAAAAAGAATATCAGGAAAAAAAGTTAGTTACTCACAGTATCAAAATTGGAACCGAAAATAGAAGGCGCAAAATTCTTGAAAGAAAGCCTGTACTTTGTGAACTATAGCTTGTGAACAATATAACTTGTGAACTATAGCTTGCTATTTTAAATACTTTGGGTAATTCAGCAAATGACAAGTCAAACAAAATAACTATAGAAAAAAAATTATAGGGTACTCGGGAAGTAATTATGATAAATTACAATGAACATAAAGAAATATACATACATGATAAATGAGAGAAAAATTATAAACAAAAACATGCACAACAGAGAACCTTAACCCCTTCACGCCCAGATCTTTCCTTTGTTATAAAAAAATGTCTGGTGTTAGCCATAAAATTACGAAAAGCAACTGAATATGCCAAATTGGTTAGTGGATAAGGATACTGAACAGGTCATATCGATCAAATATTGCTTATAGCCACTAAAAATTGTCTAATGGTACCCAAATTACAATGAAAATTACGTTCTGGGTCTCAAGGGTTAAATAGAGATAAAAAAATAAAAGGACAAACAAGTGAGGGTAACAGCCAGAAGGAACATGAAATTACTACCAATGAACAAAAAGTAAGTTACACAGTTAGGCTACAAGAGAAACTAGGAAGGCACATACAAAAAACACCGATACATATAAATACAAAAGAAACATAGAAATCAATTTCATAGAAAAAGACAAAACATCCAATAAGAATAGGCTACATAGTTACGAGAAATTACAAACATATACATAAAGAGGTTACAATAAAATTTCAAGGTACACAGTTACAAGAGAAATAAGAAATACACATGCAAAAAAAAAATCTAAATTAAGACAAGAAAAAGCAAGAAAAAAAAAGCAAGATACTGAGTTCAGTTCAGTCAGTTGTTGGTCGGGAGTCAGGCCTTTTTCAACGGCACTCCCTGACGTGTTTCTTCTTGCTTGCCAACCAAAAAACACCACCAAAAACTAAATCTGGACAGGTGAAGAAAGCTAAAAAACCTAAGCTAACCTAACCTAACTAAACCTAACCTAACTTAACTTCTGCTCACTTCACCTAATCTCTATAAATATAAATACAAAAGAGCATAGCAAAAGACAAAACATACAAAACGACACATAGTTACGAGAAATTACTCCTGCGCAATATTTACCAAAAAGAAAATTGTTAATAATATGGCAGTCCAAAGCGGCAGAAAGGTTTGAGGGGCGGGCCGGGAGGGGCGGGGCGGGCCGGGAGGGGCACACGCAAACCTGTAAACATTGATAAAACACCAACAAACATTAATTTCCGACAAAAACGAGTGCCAGATTCATTCAATACACATCAAAACTGTTCAGGAAAACTAACTTTCGGCCTCAAAATCGGTGGTTGCCCAGTAATAAAAATTTACCACGAACCGACGCGCACCCACACCACACTCCTTCATAATGCTGCCACACTCTCCAGTCTCCCTTGCCACGGTAACCCAGCCCGCCACGCCCCTAGAACCTCGCCACACCCCCAACAGGCCGAGGGGAGCCGCGGGGAGGCAGGATGAGGCAGGTCAAGAATACCCCGAGGCAGGTTGGTAAACGGTGGTTCAGAGGTTTTTTCGGCATTTTGTCGACAGAGAAGTCGGTCTGGGTCTGGGGCTGGTGTCATGATGGCAATGTTTTTTTTTTAAATCACACACCGCTCACTCGGTCTTTTATCGACCGACTTGCCGAGAATTTCGCGCGCCAAATTCAAACAAACGCAGAAACCAGCACGTCCCTCTTCCCACTCACCCCAATTATTGGTATAATTTCGGGATTGGGCACTAAAAACTAACAAATTTAACTTACATCATCGTGCAGATCTTTTCATTCTTAATTTGAATCCCAATTTCCCATGCCAATGGCGATACATATAATACTGAAAATTTTCCATTTTAGCTACAGCCAGAAACGGTTGTTAGTTTAAATCAGATTATGTTAGGTTAGACGTGGGGTTTGATTTAGATGATATCAAGGAAAAAATGAAACTATCAATACTACTTCATAATAGGTAAATGCGCGAAAACTTATCTATCGCGCGCCAAATACACACAAGCCAGCCACTAGCCCCCTATATAGCCCCTAGCGCGACGTGACCCCTGACCCTGCTGCCTGAGACCCTCACTGCCCCTGGTACAAGGGGCAGTACAAGAACGTCCTGGAAATCATTGAACACTTGCTGCTGCAGTGTCCACGCTTCCACGCCCACCCTACACGCTAAACTCCTCGCCCTGAACGTCACCACCTTTGACATGCCCACCCACTGCTGACAGCGACAGGTGTCCATCCTTCACAACTCTGTCATCCACCTCACCTGTGCCTTCCTGAAGAAGACAGGTTCCGCTGCCACGTTTGTGATAGCATCATAGGACCTACAAAGCGATACTAAAAGCAGAAAAGGTCACAAGATGATTTGTCGACCGAAACGAATTGCGTGTGTGAACGTAATCTCCGCACTAGCCCGCAAGAGACCGACTTCTCTGTCTACAAAAAATGCCGAAAAAACCTAGTGTGAACCAGCCTTGAGAGTTCGCAGCCGGCCGCCGCAGGGCACATAGCATTTTGGCTTTAACGCCTCACTAATTCACATTCCACGGCCGCGCCACTAATGCCACACTCACCAGGCTCCAAGCTCACTCTCTACCCTCCCTAGGCCTATCCTACAAGGCTACAGTATAAGTTATTAACCATTTAGCGTAGACTCACCTGTTATCTTCTGTCAGCTTGCGCCGCCCCGCCATGCCTGCGCAGAGTCACCTGCGCGGCGGCCACCTCCCCGGTGTAGCGATCATGATGTATAAACTGATAATATGCAGTGGCGGCTCGTGATAAAATAGAATGGGGGGACTGCAAGCTTCACACAACAGTAGGATACACAAATTTTTACCTATCTCATGTATGAGTTGTAGTTGATGTTCACGGATTTCAGGGCATGATAGTAGTGGTGGTGGTAGAAGGGATGGTGGGGGTGGCAGTAGAGGGAATGGCTGTGGTGATGGTAGAATTACAGTATTACTTGAAAATAAAGTGGGTACCGCTTGATTTCAGTCTTTTCATTTAATGTCAGCTGGGATAAATTGATGTTTTGCAAATACTTCACTGGATTTTCCATCGTCATAGGGTATACTGGACCCGTTTACTCACACCTAAAACACGGAGTATTATGAAGCTTTGGATGCAATATAGGCTACATATCACTGTACTCATATTCTATTTGCTGAGAAATGCACCATAAATTAAATGTATAGCTTTTTTTGGGCCAAAATATCACAAAATGGCGGAACGCGCTGTGATTGGTTGTGACGTAGTAGGCGCAGACTCAACCACAAACACACACACACGAGAGCTGGCTATTTCCACCTCTCACCCCTTCATCACACCCTCCCCACACACGCTGCACATCCTCCTGAACCTTTCACTCACCTCGTCTACGAATTCGTTTATATTTTGACGTATTTTCACGCTAAAACAAGGCTGCAGATGCGTTGCCATAACGACGAAAGTACACCGTTGAATGAAAGCCATCAATAAATTACGATAAGTGACAATATTGTGAATGGATCACAACATATATCCTTCACATGAATGTTTTTTTTGTGGCAATAATGGACGAGAACTGTTCAGTCGCTACCGCCGTTCGCCAACTCATGCCACCCTCACCGTGGCCACCTCTCTCTCGGTGCCCATGCCCTCACCCACCTCCGTGCCCCACCGCACTTTATGCCAGGGACACAACCTTCGTTCTGTTCGATATTTCGGCGCTTTATGAGAACTCCTCGGATTTGCCCTACTTTGATGGCGGAATCGTTCTTTATGATCACATTCGTTCCTAACGAAAATTTTGGAATAATATTTCAGGTCGTTCGTTCTATAAGGAAAACGTTCTATGCGGACCATACTAGTGTATTCGTATTCGAATACAGTATTTGGGTGTATTCGTATTAGAATAATTGTTCTTAGAAATGAAAATTCTCATTCGTATTCAAAGACTTGGGAAAAGAATTTGCATTCTTCGAATAATCTGAGTAATAATCCAATTCTTTTTTATCAGAAATAACAGTCGCTGTTCTTTACAAACCTTGCTTCCTGGGTGGACGTGTATAGTACAGGTTCACAGGCTGTGGCAGCCGGCCGTGCGTCGTCCGAAGTTTGACAAAGTTGCCACTTGCCAGAGGACAGCTACTGGGCTGTCCAGGTTGAAACAGGCTCATTGTTGGTTTTATTCTCTACTGTTCTGTTGCTGCCTGGATATTACATGTACAGTACTGCGGTGTCTCCCGGAGGTTACAGTAAATTCACTGTCCGTGTATTTAATACACGTAATATCATAATGTAATGTTCATCACACCGCCGGGATGAACCTGAACAATGCTGTGCCGAGTTACATAACTCAAGAAGTTATTTTTCAATGAAAAGTATTCATGAATGCATTGATGAATACTTTTATTAAGTATTCGTATTTGAATCAATATACCTATTAGTGTATTCGTATTCATATGAATTTAAAGTATCCGTAGTCATATCGAATACACAACTCTTGTATTCACTCCATCCATCATACTGTAGACTACCACCATTCTCAACCCTCAAAATCTCTGCTGAGATACATCATCTTCCCTCCCTTCCTACTTCTGCCCCCATGCTCCTCCTCTTCCCCTCTGATCACCGTATGTCCTCTTCCTTCCTCTGATCATTCTGATGTCTCTTCTGGACTTCCCGACTCCTTTTTTGTCTTGACAAGCCCCATCCCTAACCCCTCGCCCCCCTGACCCTGCTACCTATTGTTCGTCAACTACTCTTGATCCCTCACTTCACACCCCTCTACTCCAGACCTTGCTATCCCAACTAACAGCACCCGCTAATCTCTTCACACTGTCCTTCACTGGCATATTCACAGCTTCCACTCACAAAAACCTTCGTTACCTTATTTCTTGCTATGAGCCTGAAGGTATCCGCCTCTATGAAACTTTTCTTACTTACCCCCATGTCCTGATTCCTAATATAATTTTCTCTCTTCTATCCTTGTCCATCAGAAAACAACCAACATTTCTCCAAACGTCAACACTACTCCCTTTACAGAAATCCCTCGTCTTTTAGATGTCCTCAAATATATCCCAGTTCACCCCCCCCCCCCCCCGAGATTTAATATTCTCCTCCAACAGATAAACAACATTCATTTGATTTAACCATCCTGCTTTAACATAGTTACTTTACCCATCCCTCACCGCTTCACTTTTCTCTCTCTAACTAGTCTCTTTCTGTGCTTTGCCATACGACCTCTGATGAGTGGCACAGTTCCGCTTTTGGCATTTTATCAATCAAGCTTTTATCTAAACTTGTCCACACGGCCACATCAACCATTCCTTCCCACAGACCATCTCCCTTCCTGCACTCAATATCACCTTGACCACTCAAACCTTACATATCTACTTTCTCTCTCAACAGCACATTGGAACCTATTGTATGGTTACGGGATGAATATGAAACTAATACATACATATAGAAATTTATTTCCTTTATCTTAGCACTGGAATGCATAAATCAACACTTGTTGAATGCAGCAATGTCGACACTCTGGACCTGAAATTCAAGAAAAACTTATTGAGCATTTTTTTCAGTGTTGTGTGACGACACTACTTATTACCAATTTTAAATACAAATTTTGCAAAACAAATGTTTTTTTGCTAATAAAATCAACAAAGTCTATTTCTAGACTGTAGGTACTTACATATTCCTCATTTTCTTGGATTTTTTCTGTAAGATCATCTATAGAGACCTTCTCGTCCTCAACGGTGCACAGGATGGAAAGCTTCATTATCCCAAATGCAAGTGGTTGGAGTTTAGCTGAAGCAAGAAAGTTACGGACATTGTTAATTTAGCTTTAAAAAAAATAATTGACAGTTTGCAGAGTTGCAAATTCAATATAAGTTGTGTTGCTGTAATGGTTGACCAGCTGCTCAAATTCGAAATCGTTCTGCTTTTTGTTCTTCACTAGTAAGCATGAGAAGCTGAGAGAAAGTAAGGTTTCTGAGAAGGTAAAAGATTCACTATAATGCATCTCATCCAGTGGCAGAACAAGGGGTGTAAAAATGGGGGGTCACAGGTGAATATATATATATATATTATTCAAATGGGAGGGCCCGTGCCTCCCCCCGCAGTTCCACCACTGCTTTCATCACCAATCATGCCTGTAGATTTATAGTAAAATGTGTAGTATCAGCATATTCCTCATTTTATTGAGAAATTTTAATTCTGGAAAAAAAAATGTGTGGAAATGACAAAGGGAATAAAATAAGCATAACTTACACTCTGTATGGCTGGTGGTACATTATTCCTTTTAACTTAGCAAACAAAGTCTTCTTCAGAGAATAAGACAAGCACACAAATACAGCTGCTTAAGTAGCCTCTCAGCGAATCACCCGACGCTTCGGAACGGAGGGCAGATTGGTCCTTCCGTGGCTTCCCAGTCGTAGTGATGACTACTCTGGCAGCAATGCCGAACAGGCTGAGAAATTCCTCCCTGTGATTGGTTGCCTGTGGATATGTGCGCAGCCTCCACCGTTCTCCTCATCCTTCTTTATGTTCCAGTGTATAAAATCTCTACACCACTCCAGCCAGGCAGGTGGCTCCTATCTTCAGCATGCACCTCAGAGTTGGAGGTCCTGGGGTGGGGCAGATCCCTATTGTGTTTATAATATCTTCTCTCTTTTCCCTAGGATGTCTCGCCTAAATCCGCCATAGAGAGCACAGAGCACCCGCCATAGGGAATCTTGTAAACTACACTGTCATCATAAAATTATTACCCCAATGATAGGAATGAAGCATGGCTTACAAGATTCTGTAAGGCAGGTGTTCTGCAGCCTATATTTGCAATAAATATTGGGGAAAAGAAAGAGGATTATAAACACAATAGTGATCTGCCCCACCAGTCACCAGGACCTCCAACTCTGAGGTGCATGCTGAAGATAGGAGCCACCTGGACTGTAGAGATTTTATACACTGGAACATAAAGGATGAGAAGAACGGTGGAGGCTGTGTTATATCCACTGGCAAGCAATCACATGTGAGGCACAGAGGGAAGCCACAGAAGGACCACCAATCTGTACTCCGCTCCGAGGCGACCTGTCAGGTGGTCCACCGAGAGGATACTTTGGCAGCTGTATCTGTGTGCCAGACTCATTCTCTCCTAAGAAGACTGTTCAAAACATTTAAAAGGAATAAGGTAAAACTGCTTAATCCCATGTTTTGGGGATTATTGACTAAGTGCAAACCACTTATTCCACTTCCACCTATCTCAGCAAGGTACAATTTTTTTCTTCTTTTCTAATACTTCTCACGGCATAGTAATAGTATAAGTCTAAATGGTATTTAGTAGTGATGTAAGACTCGTTCAAATCGAACGACTCCTTTCACTGAATCGGGTGTATAGCATCGTTTCCATTAACTCGTTAGTATTGGTTTAAATCCTAACATTATATTTAAGTGGTTGAGAGTGGTATGTGCACTGCTCATACCACTGCTTGGTATGAGCACACACCACCACGCATACCACAGGACCACTGGCTGTTCATTGAGGAGACCGGCAGGCCGTGGCAGGCTGCGTGTTCCGGCCTCGAGTTAAGGACCCGAGTACTCGAGTAGTGAGTGTGACCAGTGACTCGGGCCGCTCCGGGCAGATGCGGTGGCCCGGCTCACCACTCACGAGTTGGAGGGGGATTTGAAATAACCGGTTGCGGTATTTTTCTTTTGCCACTATTATTATTTTTAAATGCATGTGTTTAATTGTTTAATTCTTTGCCTCGATATTTAAAATGTTCTTGTACCAGGTGCATAGTGTAATGCGGTACAATAGTGAGCGGGAGGGAGTCGGCGACATTCCATGCTTCACCAGGTGATAAGCGAGTGAGCGCAACTACTCCATACTTGGCTGGCTACTCGAGTGCAGCTGACTCAACAGTCGACTGTTTCTTCTGTGCAATCGCTCAGACAGGTACAACTTCTCAGCTTTAAAGCTTGAATATGATAGTCAAATAACAGGTTTCAAATCAGAAATGTTGAACAGAGTAGTGGAATTAATTTATTACCAACATCCAAGTACAGCTAGCTGGGCTGGCAGAAGTATCCAGCGCAGCACACGCCACGCAGGCTACTGACTCGCTCAATCCAGTGACTGAAGTACCCGATTCTCTTCAGCGAGTCACTCGTAAAAACTCTAATCACTAAAAAGAATCTAATTTTCCATCCTAGTATTTAGTATTATGTTTTGAAACTAAATGCTGTTTGTGCCACTCTATAGGTGGTCCTATGTAGAAAAGAAAAAAACATTTACTCAGATATGAAAGGCACAGCCATGGCCACGTGGCGAAGCACTCACCTGCACCCCACTTAAGGCCGTCCATGTGGATCTTCCTGATCTCCGCCTCCATCACTGACATGTCGGTCTCGTCGTCCCAAGGTTTGCAGTCAAGGAGGACGGAGGACTTTGCGATAGGGCCTGGCTTTTTTGTCTTCTTATCTGCATATGCCTTAAGACGCTCCTCCCTCACTCTTGCTGCATCTGCATCCTCCTGTGTTGTAAAATAAGGGATTATTGTCTACCTGTGTCACTAATTATATAGACTAGCAGAAGTTCCCCTTAAAGAGTATTAGTAATTAGTAAAGTAAAGTAAATAATTAGATAAACCTGGCCAAATATAACTTATATATAAACATCTCTGTGATGACCTTTATCTTTCCTGAAAGTTTGGTTGAAATTAGGACAGAAATTATGGAGCTTTAGATATACGGACAGCCTGACCCAAATTCGGGGAATTATAGTAAGATTTTCACAGCAACTCAACAATACATAATACTCTATGCGATACTTTTTTCACTTCATATTCTGCACAAATAATACTCGGTTTAATAAGTTCAACGCCGTGCAAAAACTTAACCTTCTGTCATTTGATGGTCAATAGCCAAACTATCCTCTGGATATGTCTGTACCGTATCAGTGTATTCCCTTTATTTTCCGTCCTACAAACTCGTACCATTCCGGAGAGCAGATTTTCCATGATCATATGTACTCCACTTTACTATACCTTCAATTTCTAATCCCACCTACTACTGCTATTCTGAAGGTCATTTTAACTACTCTGAACTAAGTCTCCTTCACTCACGTATCACAACCCATGTCGGAGCAGGTAACAATACACTTCCCTGGAGACGTTACTCTTCTTACCCCTCTCTCTGCATCTCTCAGGTCAACCATAAAACCTTTTTTTTTTTTTTTTTCATGATTAATGTATATTAAGTTAAACAATAAACTTCTGTAATAATTAAAATAAGTTTTCTTGAACTTGAAAAGCAGAGGTAAGTTTATGTGTAAGACGTGGTGCTTTGAGGTACTGCAACTTGGGCTGTCAAAGGCTGGTGGATCTCAATTTACTGATATAAGCATAACGAAGTGGATGTGCAATACTCAAAAACATGTAACTAGTATCGTTAGGTATAGTGGGCAATTAGATACTAAACTACATTTATTCCAGCATTCATTTTGCTTCCTTGACCTGGGAGCATTATGGAGGGTGAAGATCTGTTACTTTGGAACTAAATTACAGGTACCCAATACACCTGTTATATCTCTCCCCTACAAATCTTATCCTTGACCCATAGATTGGCAGCGAGGAACTATGGCCACTACACAATGATAAAACTAAACCTATACTTTCTTTAAAAAATAAAAAACAAAATTGCTTGCGACACTTGATAAGGAAGACCACCCACCTCTTCATCATCAGAGCCAAAGAGGTCAACATCATCATCATCGTCGTCCTCCTCCACTGGGTCAGACTTGGTGCAAGGGGCAGAGGTGGTCTTGCCGCCACAATCTAGAGCTTCCAATCTTTTCGTGAGCTGCACTATTAATTTTTCCAGGGTTGACACAGCTGGAATGCATCAAGAATCAGATGAACATCAAAGGAGCTGACGAATGATTGGGGTTCATTAAAAGAAATACATACTAACATTTTACATTGCAACATGACAGCCACTGCCACTACAGCCAACAATCTGTGCAAAGAATGATACAACTCTATTGCAATACTGTTCAAAACAATGGATTCATCACAAAGTGCTAAAATATATGAGCTACACAATTTCAATAGGATAGAATTCTGTCTCTGATCTAGTGTCAAATGTGTGACCTCTTCAACTCACTTTTTGACAGAGTAGAATTCTCAGACTCAAGCTTTGTGAGGCGGTTGAGGACATCAGAAGATGGTTGGCCGCCAGTGCTGCTGCCAGTGTGGCTCACCTGTAAACAAAGCTTGTCTCACACAACGTTTCACCACATATCATGCAAGTAATGCTTTACAATAAGCTTTCATCACACAATCATACATACATACTAGCAATTCCCAATAAACTAAGTGAAGCTTTTCTTTGTGCAATTACATCTCGCAAAGAGAAGACTAAAATCATCAAGCTACTCATATTTCCAAACAGTGGTAAATGAGGAAAAAAAAACCAAGCCCATTAGAGTTAAAGTAATCTATAATTCATATTCAAGGAATAAAAAGCAATATCTGATGTTGGTTTTTAGATGTTTACCAAATATATAATTATTATATTTCATCTTTTGCTCACATTCATACATCTTGAGACATTTTGAACTAAAAGAAAAATATACACCAAAATCAATCATTTTTTGCAATAAGATGCATGCAAAGAAAAATAACAAGCACGCATGAAACATACAAACAAATATCTACTCTTGAGCAATAATGAATTGTAAATTTCCTAAGTTGATGCTACATATTCCAACAGAAATCAATAATATACATTATGCACTACAAAAATAAGTATGTACATATATACCTACACAGGCCCATGTGCACAACAGAACCACTAGAACAGTCTTAGTATATCAACATGTGCGGAGTAGGTCAATATATTGAGCACTTCTTGTACAGCAATATGCATGCTGCCCCATAGTAGTACATTCATTACCCTCACCCCCTCATGACTTCATGGATTCCACTGAACCATAGACCACTGTATACCTGGACTGTTCACGCGACAATGTTTTGAATTGCGGGGCTGCATAGGTAGGGGCGCCCGACGGGGCGGACAAGGAGATATAGTGGTCTATGGACTATCATATAAACTGGTTTATCAGTATATATGATATACTGTAATCTTCGTAAATGTTTGTTCTATAATATTATCAAATAAAAAACAGTAAAACACGCTAAAGAAATGCCATTACGAGACTGAAGAAATATGCATGAACTTAACTTCATTCGCCTTCATTCACTTAACTCTTCGCCATTTAAAACTTTGCGAGTCAACTTTTATCATGAAGGGTATCAATAGAAGTGCAATTTTATTAGCTTTCCATTGATGTATTTCGTTATCTGATAAATTAATTAGAACCATGCATAAATTAGCGTTAAATAAAAAAATAAAATCAATCGGGTAATTTTCCCGATTGATGTTATTTATTTACTTATATATTTCGTTTTCTGATAAATGAATTAGTACCATGTATAAATTAGCGTTACCTAAATAAATAACCTCATCAATCGGGAAAATTACCCGATTTATGATTTTATTTATTTAGTTAACGCTAATTTATGAATGGTTCTAATTCATTCATCAGATAACAAAATATAGCAATGGAAAGCTAATAAAATTGCGCTTCTATTGATACCCTTCATGATAAAAGTTGACTCGCAAAGTTTTAAATCGCGAAGAGTTGAAGTGAATATTAAGTTAATGCATATTTCTTCATAGTCTCGTAATGGCATTTCTTTAGCGTGTTTTACTGTTTTTTATTTGATAATATTATAGAACAAACATTTACGAAGATTACAGTATATCATATATACTGATAAACCAGTCTATATGATCCGTATATATATATATATATGAATCCGAGCGGCCCTCCGACTTCGGGCCCTTGCGCGACAGGCCGATATTCCGTGCGCAGTCCAGGTATGCAGTGGTCTATGACTGAACATAACTTTTCAAATATATAATACTCCTTTTTGCCTTACATCCCAAACAAACCAAACTTAAAGTAATCGTCCAGACCCAAATTTTTTTTGCCGAATTATGTTGAATGTACATTCAAAACACCTAATCCACCAAAAATAATTGATTTCCAGGCCTTATTTCCGTAAAAACACTACTTTTGTAAAAAGCGCGCGAAAAAAAAACTCCCTCCAACAGGGCTACGACTGTTATTGATGACGTCAGAACAGGGACGCCCGCAGACACACTGTCTGACACCTGTCGGCAAATGTTATGATGAGCGATTGTACTTCGGTGTCACAGTGAATCTGTCGCTGTGACAGATCTAGAGTACGATGCTCAATCTGACACCGAAAGAAATGACGCTGGTCGCGTATACTATGAGGAAAACGAACCTCAGATTGTCATGGGATCCTATATGTTTGAGCCCGAGTACGAGGTGGATGAACAGGTGTTAGCAGAGCCTGAGGTTCAGCAGGAGGACCTGGCACTTCTCCAAAACATGGATTGGTAAATAAGGTTAAACCATGTGTGTGTGGGAATCACAATGAAGGTACTTTCGAGAAAATCCTATGGTTAGTTTTGGAGCTAGTCAAACGTAATTACTCGGAAACCACATACTAGCATTAACTACAGCAAAGAGTTGGAAAATATGTGGGCGGGAAGGCAGAAAGTGTGACAGCCACACCACCACAGGGTCTCTCACCACAGGGCACGCCCACGCCCACTCCACAACTGGTTTACTTGGTCTTGTTAAGAGGCAAAGCCTCAGTCGTGGTGGTCCATCGCTACCCTCACTACACACCGTTTCTCAACACAACTGCTCGCCCAACACACTATAGGCGTGAATCACCACACGCCACTCCGCCACCCTCCTTTCCGTGTGCAAACTTTTCTCGAAAGGCACAGCTGTCTTGCTGCACCCATAAAGGATGCATGCATGTGGCATATAGGAAAACAAATCTATCAGAAACACCCAAATATCTTAAAGTACTATTATTTATCTCTGTGTTTACGTGCCTCTCTGATCAAGCGCGGGAAGATGAGCCTCCCTGATGCTGCGTCACCGAGCCTGAGCGTCTGCAAACCTTGAGAGCGTTTTGAAAACTCGGGGAATTTGCAGATTTTGATTGCGGATTATTTAAAAACGGCTGACTGGATAAAAAAAGTGACGATGTATTGTTGATATACTCGTTAATGGCTATGATTTAATTGCATTAAATCAGGAATGATGAAATGGTCTGGACGATTACTTTAAGTTTGAAAAAACAACTATGATATTACTTACAGATTTCACTAATTCCAAATAGCAGACCACGCACCCCATGCCTGTCTAAAGTCTAAACAATGAACTCTGGATCAACTATAAAAGATCAAACTTCAAAATCAGAAATCCAATCAAGCCTTTCCCAGCTTCGCAGAGTATTGCTGGATTACACCAGATATGATAGGCAGTGGTACTGACATCCCACACTACATACACTCAAAACCTAAAATGTCTTAAGAGGTCTCTGGGCCTACCGTCATGATAAGGGTGATTGTAGAGTTGTAACACGAATCTGTAATAATATTACTGGAGGATGGAAGGGTTTCAACCAAAGTAGTCATATTTTAGAGGTATCGAAGCTTGAAAACCAAATAATATTAAAGTTTTCACATCAACACTTATAAACTTACTGAGCATCAGTCAGTGAATTACAATGGGCATCCTTTTGACTACAATTTAAGGGAGAAATGGAAAATGAGTTAAAAGAAATGCCTGCGTGGCCATATCTTCCATCAAGCTATATACAAACAAAAGCCAAAAAATCTCAAAGCCCAAAAAAGCTCAAAGTAAAGTCTGGCCAACATAGTACATTGGGAACATTGCCTGCCTTCCACAATGTTCATGCACAATCAAATGGAGGAATCAGTCTCCTTTCACGGTATACACACATACAAACCACACACATCGTCCTCATGCTTGGCAATTTAACATTATCCTAACTCATGCAATAAGGACCCCACAGTAAGCAAAAGGGCCGATTGGTCCATGACTACGGCCGCGACACTTGCCTTCAAACCTCCACCTGTGAGACCTGTACACTTATTCCAAAAGACAAGAAAACTGTCTGGCCAAGCAAAGTGTGTGCAAGAACAAAGCTGTACATTTAAGGAGTTGAGGAGGCCTACTCACAGACACAAGGGAATTCTTTATTTCTTGCCGCGCCTTAGCAATCTGACTGGCCACAGATCCCAGGCCCGAGCCTTCCTAGGAGATACAAAGGACCAGTGTTAGCTCCTCACTGATTATGACAAAATCCTTGAGTAAATTATTCTTACAGGCAAGAATTGATTAGAACAGAAAATAAGGAAGAAGGAAATTCCAAACAACATTTCACAACGAAATCAATACGAAGAGTACATGCATTTCAGAGGAACACCGAGGCATGCTTTGACGGCAGCAAACTTCCACAAGCCTAGGTTAAAGTTACTGCATTGACATTGCAATATAAATAATCCACAACGTTATTCACTTGATCAAACAATGACTTCATAATTGAGTTTCCTGAATGGTTCAGTAAGAAAGGAAAACACTACAAGACCAAAATGATGCTCTTGAAAAAAAAAAAATCCTATACGGCTGAGCACTGCAGGAGATAGTACTAATTCTAGCAAAATTAAATCTATGAATATTTAACCAAATTATATCTTTCCAAGTCCGCAATTAACTCTTCTCTCCCTTATTGAGAAAAATCTTCAGAAAATACAGCAGAGAAGTTATAAACTAAATTTTGTTAATGAAGAAATTATACTGTTCATGTGTTTGTCCAGAATGTAGATGACATCTTGAGACCAAACTACCACCGTAATGGGATGTGCCAGTGCAAGAATAACATATATAAAGTGACAATTCTACAACAATAATAGTTTTCTATTCTCTAGGCAACGATGAGTTGAGAAACTACATTTCACCTTCAGAAGAATTTTTACCGAAAACATATTACTGTAAAACAGCCACTCAGTGAAAAAACTTTCAGGGAACTAAGTGACAATTTGCTGCATTGGTGCTGCAAAGCAAAGGCAATGATACTCTTGTTTTCAAACTACAGACTACAAACTTGAGCCACTGATATGAATGTCAAGATAGGCTGCCTAAAGGACCACCGCCAAATCCTTTTGTGCCACAGATGATGAAAAAGATACAATGGGTGGCAGCATGGCGGCCACGGCAATGATGCCGCCGCCACCTTGCTGGCCTGGCTGGCGAGGGGAAGAGCCGCCCAGGCAGCCCGGCACTCACAAGGCACCCAGGGAAAAACTCACCACCTTCACTTTCCAACCCACACTTGAAAGTTTAGAAAAGCTGTTTCAACAACAACACTCAGCAGGACTAATGTCATTGATGTGATGCTGAACTTTATTCAAACAATCTTAAACCTGAACTGAAAGTGAACTGAACACTGAATCTATATAATTGAATAAAAAATCCATACATATGTAACGGTCTGCCAATGTGTAGCATATATCACACCAAATGTCAATGTACTGTCAATTAAACAATAATGATAATGATGATAATAGTACAGCAGCTAATAATTATGATCAATCATTTTTATTAAAATATAATAAATAATAATTACTGATGATATAATTACTATTATCGCTATTATTATCATTATTAATGATAATACTTATTACTATCATCATTATTATCACTTATCATTATAAATTGACAAGTAGTTTAATCATTGGTAGGTACATTATTTAGGTATAAATACTGGTCTAGTGTGGAGCAAGGCGGAAGAGGGTGCAGAGAGCGCTCAGCCTTACCTTGTAGTCCACGCCTAACACCTGCCCTGTGCAAGGCTGCCTCACACAGGACAGTCCCGGGATAGGCTAGGCAAGGGCAGAAATAAGAGACACCATCTTAGTTACGAAGTCTGGGACTGAAATCCAGGAGGAAGGGCTACCTATCTATCAAATACAAATAATAGATAAATGCCTGTTAACTTGTCTTAGATAAAATAATATTAGTACAGGTTAAGTGTGAGTCAAGTTACCAACATTCACTTCTACGGGGCATCCGGCAGGCATGACATTGTAGCAGACCACCAGTGAATACCGAGAAATTGTTTAACCTATTTTCTTGGGAATATTTCATAAAATACAACAAATTCTCACACACAAGGCTTCAATCATCTCACTCAAATTTGAGCAATTTCACAATAATTGACGGTCTCTTATTGTTTATCTAATCTAGTCTTGAAATATTTTTCAGTCAATATACAGACAGACAGAGAGAGAGAGGGAGGGGATTGAGTTTGAACTCGCATAAAAGTCACGACTGCTTACAGATGAAACAATAACACATCACAAGTGTCCAGTTAAGTTCCTTAATGTACCTGTTCCTTACGTTCCTTAATCCCAAACTCCTCCATAAACTATAGATGCAAAATTAAGAGAAAAAAAGATGGCCATGGGAGTGCGAGGCCAAGCCCCATCGTCAAGAATCCCTCACCGATGATGACTTGTTCTCATAAAACTGCCGTTCTGCATCATCCACACGCCACTTGTCAAACCAGATGGTCTCGTGGGCAAGTTCTAATGCCATGGTGATTGTGATACTGAAATGGAGAGAAAAAATGTCTTGAGTCATTATTAATATTTTCCAGAGTTTTTCATAATACAACATGCTGGACCACTATATTCTGTAGTCATCTTAAAAAATACATAATTAATCACCCCTTATATATCAAAATCTGGCAAATTTCCTGATCTGCAGTTGGTGACCAAAATAAGAAAGGTAAGTCCATTCCACCAGTTATTAGATTCTACCGAGAGGAAATTAGGTATAATCCATAAAGCAACTCTCCAGGGAAACCATACATAAGTATAGTTTATGTATATGATGTAGTACTAGATCAGTACAGTACATAGTACTACATACATACTAGATATATTAATAAAAAAATTCACTACCTTCTTAAGTATCAATCACGTAATCATAAACAGTAATAATTCTTCTGACAACTTACACAACTTTTAGGGAACTTCATAATTGGCAAATGGGATTTATTTTTAATTCAAGCAATACAAAAATTGACTAATTTCATGTTCAGCACAAGAACTCCTATAGACCAATACGGCCGCCGAATCTCTAGCCATGGCAAAAAGGTGCAGCTGCCGAATCTCTAGCCATGGCAAAAAGGTGCAGCTGCCGAATCTCTAGCCATGGCAAAAAGGTGCAGCTGCCGAATATCTAGCCTCAGCGCCCATCAAGGCAAAAGGGGTTCCGAATCTTGAAAGGCCAGCTGCCGATTTTACATGCAAAAATTTTTTTTACTGAAAACGTAATCTTCACTGAAAAGCATAATTTTTAAAACCTTCATGAAAAATAAAGTGCCTTACCCAAAACCTGCATTCTCCTATTGCATCCACACAATAGTTTGCTGTACTGCTCCCACAAGCAGCTGCATGCACTCCTAAACACCTTCAGCTGGCTTCTCAAAACACTGCTCTCTACTCAGCTACTCTCTACTCTGATCACCGCCATCCCGTGCTGCTCTTGCCTCATTGCCTGCCACAAAGACCTAAATTTTTGGTACCTGGACTGTCGCCGATAGGAACACTCGCCGACGTTAACTAGTGTTTTTATTTTTCACGTCGGTGAGTGTTCCCATTACCCGTGTTTCTGCATTCGGGGATTTAACACCAACAAAAGCCTGAATAGTTGGGCTAGGTTATGTCGTTAGGTTAGGTTAGATTCCTTTTCCTATATTACAAGTTGAACTGTCGCCGAGTGCTCCCATGTCCATAAACAGCTCCATAAACCAAAATTTCCAGCAGTGACTTTTACATAGCTAGTTTAATCCCCTCTCACTAACAATGTAGAACTATATAGCAACATCACCTCACTTACATAGCTATGTGGTGTACCAACATACAGTACGTAATGAAGGTCAACATGGCTTCGGACAAGGCCGTTCCTGCCTCTCAAAATTGCTGACTCATTACGAGAAAGTTTTGCAAGACATTCAGGATGGTGACAATGTGGATGTCATATATCTCGACTCGCCAAAGCATTTGATAAAGTCGACCACGGGATTCTTTCCCGCAAGATGAAAGAGCTCGGGATAAGTGGCAAGCTCGGAGAATGGCTACATAGCTTCCTTTCCGACAGAGAACGAGTATTGGTGGAAGGGGAGCTATCAGATGCCAGCAATGTTGTCAGCGGTGTCCCTCAGGGCTCGGTCCTAGGCCCTCTACTCTTCCTCATTATGATAGGGGATATAGATCAAGATCTGGCACACTCAACCGCTACAGCCTTTGCCGACGACACAAGATTAACAAAGAAAATTTGTGCACAGCCAGATACTCAGCTACTCCAACAAGACTTAGATAAAATCTTAGAGTGGGCAGATAGGAATAATATGGTCCTAAATGGAGAAAAGTTTGAGTTGTTAAGGTATGGAAACAGAATTGATATCAAAACCTCAACAAAATACCATTGCGGCCAACAGAAAAAAAGTAGCCGACAGGAAATGTGGTTAAAGATTTGGGTGTAAACATGAACAATGATGCTACCTTTTCTGACCACATCATATCAACAACAGCAAAAGCAAGGCAGCCATCAGGCTGGATCCTGAGGACCTTCCAAACCAAGAGTGAACAGTGTATGCTGACTCTTTGGAAGTCACTGGTGCTACCACGCTTAGAATACTGCTGCCAGCTCTGGTCACCACAAAATATCTGAAATTACTGCACTAGAAGCTCCCCAAAGAACTTTCACAAACAAGATCCACGGAGTTGAACACCTAAATTACTGGGAGACTCAGGACACTGCACCTGTTTTCGCTTCAGAGACGCAGAGAAAGATACGTCGTCATTTATGTTTGGAAAATTTTGGAGAACAGGGTACCAAACACCAACGTGCAAGAAACAGCACAGCCCAGGAGAGGAAGGCTGTGCTTCGTGTGCACCACACCAGGAGCCTCTCATAGAGTTAGAACTCTTAACACACCACAGCTTCACCTTCAGTGCTACAAGATTATTCAACTGCATCCCAACAAAACTAAGAAACATGAGGGTGTCTCACCCGACACCTTCAAGTACAAATTGGATGCCTGGCTGGCCAACACACCAGACCCACCGCCAACACCAGGATACACCACCTCCAACTCAAACAGTCTTCTGCACTGGATCAAAGAGGAGAGAGAGCTGTCTGGTTACAGTGGAGATCCATCTCAGCTGCGTCGATAACTGACGGAATTCTTCAAAGGTATCAAAGGTAAGGTACCATATAACAGTCAATATGCGTTAGGCTGATTGCATTTTTATGATACTGGTGGGTGACAGATGTCGCCTGGCTGTGCACACTCCATCTCCTATGTTTGCCACGGTGCAAGGCTTTCAGGCATAACCATGTGGGCATCTATTACATAATGCTTGGAGTAATTTATGATTAGAATTTGAATGAGATTATTATAGTTTATTAAAGGCTGCAGTAACTATGGAAGAGAACTGGGCTCTCTCTCTGACAGCCTTTACTTACTTACCTTTCCTGCATCAGCATGTAGTTGCGATACTATTCACAACCTTAACTTACCCTAAAGCTAACCTAACCTTCAGCCTAACTTAGCTATTATCATATGAAAAAGTTAAATTTTTGGTTACCGGAAGTGAATAGGCAGATATGGCAGGGTAGATCAAATTAATCTTTACCGTGAATAGTATATTCACTACAAGCTGGAGCAGAAATTATAAAGAAAATGTGAGTATTAAGGCCGATAGATGAAGTTGTCTTCCATGACAACCAAGACTGCATATGGTGTACTATCCACGGTTACAGGGAGTTTCGTACACAGGTTGTTAGTTGTTTTGTACACTGATTTTGAGTTTTTTCGTAACTCTAGTAGTCAAGTTCAACTCTGAGCTGAGTGTACGAAACGACTCTGGTTTCATATAGACTACGAAACAACTTTTTGGTGTAAGAATCTACTGTTGTACGAAAAAACTTGTGTACGAACTGACTGCACCCCTTATCGAGTCTTGATGTAAGTTGCAGAATATAATATTGGCATTTAAGCCTGGCACACCAGCTGTTCCCATTACTGTCTGCCAGGCTGGTGTTATGCCGCACTGTCGGGAAGCCAGCCAGAGGAAGCCAGAAGGCAGCTGGAACCCCACTGAGGCCATGCATGTTACTTGCTCTACTCCCTTGTTGCAGGCAGCCTGGCTCATCCCCCTAAGGACACTACATGATGAAGGTGTTCTTGCAGTAATACCATTCTGCCAGGCTCGTGTGTGACAGCAAGACACAACGTGTGTTGACGTAACACCACCACCTTTACCGGTGCCGCTATTACACTCACCTGCTGCTCGTTAATAAGCCACACTCACATTAGTGGTCCCTTGAAGGTGTTGCATGAACGTTTCATTCACCTCCTCACCACTTGAGACAATTATGAGTGTGGAAAATGGTTACTTACGGCGGCAGGACCCTCGTGGACGGCCAAGGCAGCAGAGTGTAGAGTTCCGCGTTCCTCGCAGACTGACTGACGGCGTGGTTCGTTCCGTTCCTTGAAGGCTTGAACGCGGTTCGCGGTTCTTTTAAATGAGTTTTTTTTCTTTCAGCGTCCTATTAAAATTGATTTTCCAATGTCACTAGTCCTTTTCAAACAGGAATTAATCAATATAATCTTTGTCACTAAATGCAGAACTGTACCGTAGATAACAGTAAAGTCGCCAGTTCTACGTTTCTTTGTTATTTACAGACGTGTGGTGGCGTTAATACTTACATTTGTACATCCATGATTTCAGGAAAGTTAGAAGGGTTTATCTGGAAAGTCTGTGTCATTTCGTGTCTTCATCTGTCATATTAGGGCTATAAATGAACAAATTACAGAAATAAAACCGAGTGGCGACCTCACTATACCTACTACAGTAAAGTCGCCAGCTAGTATTTTAACTCAACAGTTGAGTCGCCACTCTGGGGAATTCAGGGAAATCAGAGATAAAGTAAAACAAGTCTCTATATATATTAGCTGCGGAAGATGCTTAGATATATAAAAATTCCTCTGTCAACATGAAAATAAATTCTATTCAAGTTTGAAAGATCTGGCAAGTCTTGTGTCCTGTCGCCCGAAAAGCTACTGTTTACTGTCTGTCATCGAGCGAAGAAAAACGTGAGAAGCAAAATGCGCAACAGTTATACTTGCAGCTACAAAGCATAAAACAATGCTGAAACAGGGTAGATTATGCAGCCATGATATAAACTACTGTGTAATATCTTCAGTGGCACATACAAATCAGTAGTGATGCTATAATTCGTAATATTTGGCGCCTGGCGACTTCACTGGAGGTGGCGACTTCACTGTTATCTACGGTAGCTATTCACTATAGAGCATAGGTGGGCGCGATAACGAAACAATTTATCACGATAACCGATAAATCGATAACGATAACCGATAATCGATAACTGGCGATACATTTATCGCCCGATAAGGCGATAACCGATAGATCGATAAATCCAAAATTCCGATACTAGCGATAACGATATTGATATTTTAAATAAAAAATCTTAAATGCTATCAGTAAACTGTTAGAAAACCCTTCATTTACCTTTTTGCACACTAATATCTTCTAAATTCAATGTTTATCCTGTCTCTTCACTAATGAAAAGTATTGTTTTTCAGTAAAATAACTACATTTGAAAGTTTAAACTACTAAAAATGTCTTTTGCACAGCCACAGTCTAGACCAGGTTCTGCAGCATGTTCCCCTTCATAAACATGAGCATGTTGAAGTTTTCATCAGACAGGGAGCTCCTCTTGGCCTTGTTGATGTTCTTGCCAAGGGAGAACAAGCGCTCCACCGCGGCGCTGGACGGCATCGCCGTGTTGTACCTCATATACACTTGCACAAAAAATGAGAACGGAAGAAGCACGGGACATAGGGGGAAAATCATCAAAGAACGCGTAAAACCGGGAGCGCGCAGGAGCAACACCTCCCCGTCCGACAGCTGGTGAGAGACTGAAGCTGTGCGAAAGTTTTGAGAAGACGTCAAGACGGTTAGCTGGGTTTAGACCGTTGTTCGGTTCCCAGCTCGGACCTACCTATTTCTGCCTCCAAGGCATGCACGGCTCGCCCCTGTGCTAAACTGGAACCAAAAAATTTAATTATCGATTAATTATCGCTAGTTTGGAACCAAAAGTATCGGCGATACCGATGAATCATAACGCGGGAAAAAAAATTATCGGATGACCGATAACCCGATATAGTTATAATTTATCGCGATAACGCCCACCTATGCTATAGAGTACATGCAGTACTTTGCCAGTGCAGTGAATATTTCCACTGTGGTCTGGTCTGCTATGCTGGTTTATCTCTACTAGAGACCCTACTCTCTACAAGCCACCGATGAGACAGGCAAGGCACTATGAAGAGTTACATCATGCACTTCATTTTCCCTCATCTGCTGGTTCAAAATCTCCCTATAGCCCACCCTCTCCTCCTCATGCATATTCAGTCATCCTTTTTGCTGGCCTTAACAATCTCATCCAGCTGTATCACTTGAACTAAATGCTTTGGCCTCATTAACCCTAAATTTAAGTCTTCTTTCATTGTCACACGTTCTTCCGATAGTTTCTTTTCGTCCTTCTTCATTTGAGATATTTCCCTTGCAGCATTATCATTTATAATTCCTATAACTCTTCGGTTACTTTAGAATCTTTCTGTTTCAGGATAAAACTGTTTCCAGCTCAGACCTCCATTTCACAAATCTTATTCCCCACTTGTACACAATCCAGCTTATCCATATATGTAAAATTATATATATTTCCAAATTCCCAGCATTAAAAAAAAAAAAAAAAAAAACTCACATAACCCACACCCATGGGTACTCCGTAGTGTAGGGGAAGCACGCTCGGTTCACAACCGAGAAGTTCCGTGTTCGATCCCCGGGCGGAGCGGAAATAGTTGGGCTGTTTCCTTAAAACCCGAGTCCCTGTCCACCCAGCAGTGAATGGGTACCGGGTGTTAGCCGGGGGTTTGTGACCCGCCTCCCGGGGTGCTGGCTTCGGCCAACACTATAAGCACTAGCAGACAGCTCTCTCTCCTCCAAGGAGGAGAGAGAGCTGTATCTGTGTCTGGTTACAGTGGAGATCCATCTCAGCTGCGTCGATAACTGACAAATTCTTCAAAACAAACAAACAAAAACAAAAAAAAAAAAAAAAAAGGAACAGCAACATGTAAAAATTATTCCAAAAGAAAATTAAAACTGCAGATTGAATTAAACAAACCTTTAACATTTCTGTGATTATAAAAATCCCAACACTTGGCCATTCTATGGACTATCTAACCATTACTCTACTATACATGTTCTACTACACGCTAACAATATGTACAAGAGATTTCAAGGCTTGACAGAAAATGCTCATCTAATCAGACATTTTGTTCACATGGAAATGAGTGCAGTGAATTGGACATAAGTGATCCTAGAAATAAAAAGGTGATCTAGGCTTCTTTTAACAGATAATTGAGTATGGACAGTGACAACAATCAACAAACTAAGCCTACTAATTGTTGTGTTAATTAACAAAGTCACTTAATAATAATTCACCATACCAAAAAGGAGTATAGAAACATGGGCTCTTCACAGACCTTATACTTTTTGCATGAGTAGACAATATATATTCTAGTTCATGTCAAACGTAACTCATAAATATAATTACATAATTAGTACACCAACTAATAACCTGATGTTTCTTTTTCATTTAACAACTCAAACAAATTTTGTCCCACTTTATAAAAAATATGATTTGAAAAGTATATTTCACTGATTTCATACCAGTCCATTATTTGTAAAAATAGTTATTTGTTTCTTTCTTCACACATTCGCAGTGTCTGCCACACAAATCACCGCAGGGGACAACACATCACAGACACACATGGCAGGCGGGAGGGTATGAGTGTATGACCGAGCCTGGCTCAAAGGGAAACCGAGAGTATATCAAGCAGGGAAGGTTAACGTACCACCAGTTCACGCTGTGCCGGTCAAATGTTCCTGTCCCACTGGGATGGCACATACTGGATCACCTTCATGAGTTGCTCTACATCTTCTTTTTCTTCTTTCTATGCCTTAAAGTTTTCTCTACAATAACATCAGAAAATACTCACCCCAATACACACTCCTATCCTTTCTTAATCCTTGTGCTATAGATGCATTATATCTCTGAATTTTCCTTCAAATAACCTACCTTCTTTATATATATAAATAAATAAGTACCATTTATTTCAATGGCCTGGTCATATAATAGGGTCCAAGCTAGGCTGGTGTGACAAAGCCTACATCCCCAAAGTCAGGCTCCTCCAACACCGTGGTCTCCTGCTCCGCCCCCGCATCATAGCCGTCATAGTAGCCGTAGTCATACTCATAGTCACCCTCACTGAAAAGAACACATGAGGCTTTATCATACGAGTGAATCAATGTATAATTACTGTACAGTTTATGACTTAAATAAAATTCTTTTCATTTACTTATCCAATAATAGTTGTAATGCCAGTCCATTTCATTATTCTGAATACCAGTTACATTAATGTTTTCTACATAGTGTACTTCTTAACACACCGGTCCAGAGTGTAAGGGTAATAAAGGTTGACCCATAAGAAACACACTAGAAATAAAATGTTTTGAAAAATGATGACACATTTTTTCTATCAGTCATTCTTGGATACCAAAATATAAAATGAAGGTGAGCTCATAAAGTTTTTTTTTTTGGCGAGGAAAATACACAGAGAACAATTAGAGCATTTACTACAGGGTAAAATATTAACCAAATACAAGACCATGGTAGTTAAACTTGATTTGGTGTTTCCAGGAGGGGACAAATGTTTGCCAAATGGGAGAATATTAAGGTACTTGCCAAATGAAATTAAGGATGCAATTGATTGGGGTCACCAAATGCTAGCTCAGCAAATCCTAAAATACAAATGCTAATTCACCAAATACTAACATACCAAATGCCAGACCTAACTGTACTTCTGAATCATGAAAACTCAGCATACACATAGTGTTTCAAGTTTTCTTAAAGTTTTGATCAAATCCCGCTCTGGAAAGCATACGTATGCCTATAAAATGTCACAGATTTGGTGTCAGCCATAGTTTGAGGGTAAAAAAGATGAACACTTACTCATCACAGGATGGAGCAATGTTTCCCTGGCCGCAGTGACACACATTGGGGCCAATACATCTGCCGCCATAACCGCAGCCACGCTCACACACAGCTGAAACAAACCATCGAGGTATACCTTGGTGGTGGTGGGAGAAGTATAAACTACCCTACCTTATGATTTCAATCCAAAAATTTTACTGTGATACTTGAAGAAATTATTTTATAATACTATATGATTCTTAGTTTAAAATATCACTTTGTAATAGAGAAAATTTGCAGTTCAACTGTCAAAACATACGAGTATCCTGCAACAAAAAGCATTTATTAGATTTTTCTCATTGACAAAACACTGATTTCCTCATCCATTCTGATATCTTTGTTTGTTCAGACATCCTAACTAAACTATTTGTCATAGAAAAATTCCTATTAGAATGCTCAACTATATTATAAATCCCTCCTCCTCTATAATTTATATTTCTACATGATAAATAAAATACACTGAGTACTAAACAAGTTAGGAAGTCACAAAAACAGAAGCAAAGTGTTAACTGAATTAATAATTCATCCAACGATATTTCACATGGTGATTAAAAATAGTTGAACCTGAAAGAAATACTGCTTAAATTCACATACAAAGAAATTCTTGCAATGAGCACACACTAAGCAGTGACTCAAAATTATGCAGACACTTGAGACAATAAATAAAATGAAGTTTGAAAATGATAAGCATTAGTAGCATCTCATACTAAGCCATTTCGTCAACTGTGAAAAAGCTGCTGAAGTAGATACATACTTTAAACACTACGAGATCAGATACGAGACATAAGACCAAACCCGAGGGCCATAGAGAGACCCACGCAGACTCACACTTGTGGCAGCGTGAGCCAGAGTATCCTGGAAGGCAGGTGCAGCGGTGGGGTCCTGTGCAGACGCCGCCATGCAGGCACGGCAGCGGGCAAAGAGCTGTCAAGGAGCATTAGTCAGTGTTTAGTGCAGGCAATGTATGAAGCACCCGAGTGGAAGCCAATAGAGTTAGGGACAGCAAAGGAAACAACAGGGGCGGCCAGGCTTGTCAAGGAGCCGGGGTGGGAGGGTAAGGCTGGGAATAAAGTAAATTGGGTTAGGAATTTGTTAAATCAATAAAGTTGGATGCACTTCACATATCCAGACTAGGAAACATTTCTCTACGACTTACTACATCTTACATCTTACATCTACATCTGTACGTGTATAGTTAACATCAAGTACACTGAAAACTATATCCTTTACTTAATATTTGTATTTGTAAAAAAACAAAAACATCTTTCAGATATGTTGAATAATACCAGGGAGTGTGTCAAATGTTACTTCATTGTATGTCTCATTCAGTCTCTACACTTAGTGGTTCACAAGCCCTTTGAAGTAAGTCATGGGTAAAAAAAGGTCAGTAGAAGTGGTTAAGTGATGGTGAGCGATCAAATATGCATCTTATTTTCCGCTGGGAACGCTTTTCCGCACCGCTTTTCCGCTTTCCAGTCAACAAAGACATCAACTTTTTTTTTCTCTCTCTAATGCGAGTTGTGATAGGCATAAAACTACAGAAAGAATCATAATGGAGTTACAGTAAATTAAAAGGTTCTTTTATATGAATTTCTAATCTTAATTCTTCATAAGTATACATATCACTATCGTTAAGGAATATATAATCAGTATTAATATGGTGTGCATGATTGTATGTTAAGAAAAGTACTATATACATGACACATTTTCAAAGGTTGACCACAGAATGTTATATTTTTCTCAGGTTTCCAGTAAAATGAAGCACTGATAATTATGTAAGCAAACCTCTATTAATAACCCTTATTTTCATTCATAAATGAGGTATGATTGCAGTTTAATTTTCACCGTTATGATAATGTAACATCCTTGCAGGAAAAAAAAATCAAAGCTTACTGACATCTGTGATCAACCTTTAACTCTGTGTGAAGAAAAAATAATAAGGAGAATCATCAGTGGCATCAACAGCAACGATAGCGATGTTATTTGTGACACATAAAAACATCTGAGAACACAGCATAGTCATCACAAAGCTGTTCTCAGACAGGTAAGATGAGGGCATTCTCCATCAAACAGTGACTCACGCGTCTGACAACGGTTGCCAGTGTAGCCATCTTGGCAGCTGCACTTGTATGGGGCAATGCAGGTACCTCCATTCAGGCACGGGGCAATGCACTGGGCTGTTTGGTAGGAGGATGAGTCACTTACCTTGCATGTGACTCAATATATAGAATTGTGCTGTTGTACTGCTAGGCACATATCAAAGAGTTGTGAAATGCATAAGTGACTGGAAGCCTTAGGGTTCCATGAGATAACCAACTACTTCCATGAAACTTTGAACTCTAAAAGTTGAAAATACCAAGTATTTTAGTGCAGGATTAAATAAAAGGACTACTGCTAAGGTTACACAGGATATGAAACTACTTATTGCACTCTGAAATTCTATAACTTGTAAATAATTTAACTTCGGAAATGAAAAAGAAAGTTCCTTTTTCATTTCCAGTGGTGGCAGGGTGGCAGATCGTGGCCATCACACCCACTGCCGATCAAACTGTGTTTCTACATAGCAGTCAGGTGATAGTGTGTCAAAGGATCAAACCCGAAAATATAATTGATGCAGTGTAGTAGGTTTCCTAGAGGTATCAGCTTTGATAATAATGATTTGGGATAATTTTGAATTCACATAAGACATGGCAGTAAGGGAGCTGGAAACTGAAATAAAACATACCATTTTGGCAGTGATCTCCGACATAGCCCGGGGGACAGGAACACACATAATCGGTCAAACACACGCCTCCATTAAGACAACGACGGCCACAGTTGGACACACAGGTCGGCACCCCTGACCACGACCCATCATCCAGGCAGGTCAGCACTGAGGAGCCATTAGTGACTTTACCTGAGTTAGGAAGGAGAAACATTCATCACAGTAATCTAATAGAGCAGGAAAAAGGGACCATCATCTAACACATTTAATGCAATTAGGATATCATGTTATACTAGAAAACTTCATTATATGAAACATAAAATGAGGGAATTCAATGGACATCACTATTTCATATAATCCACCAAATATGACCCCCTAACAAGACAGTGTGATGCACTGTCTGCACCAACACCCTGATTACAATAACAATCACAACCCATAGAATGGCCATGAAAAGAGCTACAGTAACTGATAGATGCTCAAGGGAAGGGCAGACCAACAGAGAGACAGATGGGACTTGGTGACTCAGACACAACTCATCGCCTCTAAGGTAATGTATCCTGAGTATAACTCCTACTATAAATTAATTTCCATTTGGATAAGATAAAATATAGTCTTGGTTGACCATTGCATCCTCCTCCTTTGGTTGATCATTGCAATGATATCAATAAGGCTGCAAGGGCCCAGTGATGGACGCGGTGCATCATAACTAACATTAACCCCTTGAGGCCCAGAACATAATTTCCATTGTAATTTGGCTACTAATAGACAATTTTTAATGAATATAAGCAATATCTTATAGATATGACCTGTTTAGTATTCTTGTCAACTAACTAATTTGGTATATTCAGTCACTTTTCGTAATTTTATGGCTAACAACAGACAATTTTATATAGCAAAGGAAAGATCTGGGCGTGAAGGGGTTAATAAACATAAATAAGGGTCCTTCTGTTTCATTCCTACTACAGGTTGACCATCACTAATCCGCCAATCAATATTCCGGTTCCATCAGTTTTCCGGCATGAATTTCGGAGCGCAGTTTCAAATTTCCCGGGTTGGCGCGCCACTGTTTTCGGGAGGCTTCTTCTTCTTCTTCTTGTGACCTTTTCTGCTTAGTATTGCTTTGTAGGTCATCTGTCAAGCTCGTGCTCGAGCTTGACACATATCTTTCCTCTTAGCCGCTCTGTAGCTCTTTCTTTCCCTGCCAATGGAAGGCGCCTGTTCCCTGGCGCCGTTTGTTTTGATGGCGCTGTACCCAGAATCAGCTGTAGGCTCACCTTCCGACAGGAAATCAATGTTGCAGTGGTACAGGTGGAAACAGAAACCAGAGGGGGTGACCTGGCATGTAGGAGACTGGGGATGTAAAGCCTGGTTCACACTGGGCTTTTTTCGGCACTTTTGTAGCGCGGGGAAGTTGGCCTCTTGCTGGCTAGTGCGGAGATTACGTTCACACACGCAATTCGTTCCGGCAGACACCGGGAAACAAATGCAGATTTGTTGTTGTTCCCGCGTCTCCGTAGTATTGATGGTTTCCCGTAAAACCCGTAGTATTGATGGTTTCATTTTTTCCTTGATATAATCTACTAAATCAAACCCCACGTCTAACCTAACATAATCTGATTTAAACTAACAACCGTTTCTGGCTGTAGCTAAAACGGAAAATTTTCGGTATTATATGTATCGCCATTGGCATGGGAAATTGGGGAAATTGAGATTTAAATTAAAGATGAAAAGATCTGTACGATGATGTAAGTTAAATTTGTTAGTTTTTAGTGCCCAATACCGAAATTATACCAATAATTGGGGTGATTGGGAAGTGGGTAGTGCTGGCTTCTGCGTTTGTTTGAATTTGGCGCGCGAAATTCTCTGCCGCTCGGCAGATAAAAGACCGATCGAGCGGTGTGGATTTTTTTTTTAAACATAGGTCGATCATGACTCCCAGCCTCAGTCCCAGACCTCTTCTCCGACTTCCCCGCGCTACGAAAAGCGCTATGCGAAAAAAGCCCAGTGTGAACCAGGCTTAAGTTACTCTATAAAGCAAGAACAGGCACCTTGGAAGTCAACGGAAGGAACAGGGAACTGGAGAACCAGAATTGTAGCTGCAGGGTAGGAGAAAGAAACCGTAGAACATGTCATTGTGGAATGCAACAAGTATAGGAGTCAGAGGGAAAGGTTTATAGCGTCAATAGTAACATTCCCAGGCAAAGAGGAGTGGGACAGGAGACTAGAGCAGAAAGACGGGGCCCTGTGTACGGGGCCCTATATATAGCATATATAGAGTCAGGGGACAAAACATCAATAATCCGGAAACTTCGAAAATCCGGCAGTCCTAAGGTCCCGTGGTTGCCGGATTAGTGATGGTCAACCTGTACCAGGAATTACAAATACACTCTCTGTGACATTGTCTCTTTAAACAAACAAAACATGCATGGCAATATAGTGTATGTAATATTTAAATCCCAGTCTCAGCCTCACCTGGAGGACAGCGATACCTCACTCTGTCCTTGTAGTAGAATGATCTGCCAATGATCACGATGCCCTGCTGTTCACTGTTGGTCTTCCACACGACACTCCTGTCAAAAACATACTAAATCAACACATGCACAACTAAATGTAGAGGTTTTAGAAGATAAACACCAATGTCTAGCAATGATATTAAGCGTCTAAAAAAGTTACTGTATGCTAAGCATATTTTGTCATAAACAAATTTTCTTCGTCTGTCCAACTGCTTAAAATTCTTCAGACAGACAGACACAGAATACATTGAAAGGAAATGGTGAGAGCAAAACGAAAAGAGTCAGTTCTCACTGGAGCACTGTCCCCTAACATGGGCCCATTGGCCTGTCTCGAGGCAGGTGGCGGTGAGGTCACCACGCATGATGAAGCCATCCAGACAAGTGTAGAAAATGCGATCCTGGTACTCCATGACGGTGACCTGGGTGTGTGACGAGTTGACAGTGTTGGGTGGAGAGGGAGGCGGGCCACACTTCACACCTACAAAAGTGCGGGTCATGAGAAAAATAAATTAAGAGTATGGACCCTTATACTGACTTAGCTGATATAGCGTATTGCCAACATATAGTAATACATCTACAACTGATGTGCTGCCACTACGGCTAACACAATGTGTGTGAATGAGATAATACTTCATTATGGTGCCAGTTTCATAAAAATCTCTGACTTTTCTAGAGGATGACAACTGACAACTATATTAGAGGATTAGACAACTTTATAATTTCTTCAATATGTGTATACATTTTAAAGGTTACGTGGAAGTGGACAGTATACTGAGCAAAAAATAATATAGAAAACGTAAGTGGTAACGGCGGTAGCGACCGCGCAGTTCTCGTCCATTATAACCATATATCATACCACTCATTATTCCCACATCCATACCTCACCACTCATTACTCCCACAGCCATACATCACTCATTATTCCTACACCCATACATCACCACTCAGTATAATACAATATGAACAAGAATGGGTAGAATGAGGTGAGGGTATATTCTCCCAGACATTCATCTATCATTAGAGAAACTATTGACTTAATATTTAAGTGAATAAGTGCCATGAACACTGCCAAACCTACCCTGGCACGTTGGGGTGAGGGATGACCAGCCTCCTGATGCCTGGCACGTGACCAGGGCCTCCCCCTGCAACGAATAGCCTTGCTGGCATCTGAATCTGACCTGGTCACCATAATGGGTCCCGACACCCATTGCAAAGCCATGCTTGGGGGCCTTCATCTCCCCACAGTCCTTACCTGCAAACATGTCATACCCAACTGCTATAGATTGTCATATAATATAGAATAAGTATTGAGATGTTAGCTGAGGAGTTGTAACCTAGAAATTCCAGCAGGAGCAGAGGCAGCAAGCAATCCCTCGCTCATGTAGGTGTGTGTGTGTGTGTGTGTGTGTGCGTTTGGATGTGGTAAAAGTATTGGAGGTGTATAAAGAAAGTTTTGGTATGTCAAGTAACGGTGTCGGGATGAAATATGGGGTGGTTGAAGGGATAAAGCACAGCAATCTAAGGTGGTTTATTCATATTAAAAGGATGGCAGAAAGTGAGATAACTAAGAGAGTAGTATGTTTATACATGTGTAGTAGATGTGGTGGTTACTAGAGGATGACCCCCGGTGAAATAGGAAGACAGAGTGCTAGAGCATGTGAGAGAAAAATTAAAGGATTAGAGCATGCAAGGAGAGAACGCAAAGACAGGAATAAATGGAGACTCTTCTGTCACAGCCATGCCATTAGGAGAGTTCTTAGGAAAGGGCATTAGAGGCAGATCGAGATATATATACTATATATATATGTTCATTTTTATGAGTTGTACTAGTGATGGATCCCACAAATGAGACGAGTAACAACCATGACATTCCCTGTCCTTCATAATGCAATAATGGAAAATGCCTAAATCAATATATCAAGGCTTAGTGACCATTTATCATCATTGTTAAAGTTACAACAGCTACAGATAAGGAAGCATGGACACTCACGGAAGCACTGGGGAGCATCTCCACTCCACGTAGCATTAGAAGTGCAGGTCCTGGCTTGATCCCCAAAGAGCTGGTACCCTGGATCACACTGATAGCTGGCCCTTGAATGCAGTACGGTGTAATGGGAGTCCAATCTTCCATTGCTAGGACCCTACAGAAACAGTTTATGGTCAGTGATATATGTGATTAACTACAAAAAATATAATTGATAATCATCATCATCTTTGTTCAACGTCCTTCTTTTCCCAACTTCCATGTTGGAGTTGGACGTGTGAAGGCTCTTCTCCATTCCTTCCTGTCCAGTACAAAAAACAATTGTTGCACATTGCTCATCAGTCTCAACAAAACACTAGTGTTGCCAACACAGCCTAATAATATGCTTAGACAACAAAGTAAACACCCCATGATTGGATGCCATTGAAAAGTTGCAACATTGAAATTACTATGTACTATTCAGAAACATTTCCCAGGAATGCATCCCAGCAGATAAACAGTATCTATAACGATCCTTATAATACTTCAAGCCTTTGTAGAAATGTTCAAATATAATTCACCTTCTCTGTATGCTTCTTGTATCTACAAAAAAGGGAGTTTACACCAGCCTTACCTCAAGGGGACCACAGTCGACTGGGTGACACACAGGGATCTCGCCCTTCCAGGTGGCATCCGCAACACACTCCACAGACGGGTTGCCCACCAGCATGTAGCCATACATGCAAGAATAGTTGGCAATGCTTCCAAAACTGAAGTGCTTGGCAGTAATCTTTCCAAGGGCGGCACCGCTGGCTCATAGCAGTTGACTGGCTCACAGGTGGTGCTGAGGACGACAATAGCATCCTTTGCTAATGGCTAATATTTCATATATTTATAGTGTGATGCAAATATGTAACTATATTCCTACAATGAGCATGTTGCTCAGAATTAAGAAAATGCCAGTTAAGGACAATAGATCATCTAAATGGACCACTGGAATGGGTAAATACATGTATTATCATAATTAATGGCAGAATATAATGGCAATAAACTGTGTCACTGAGGCACTCACTTGTAGTCCAGCCATTGACCCAAACTGCACATGGCCACCTGATCCCCATACAGGATATAGCCCGGATGGCAAGATAAGGTGGCAGTCTGGGGGAACACTCCCTCACTGCTGAGCGCTGCACCGTATAGCAAGTAGGGAAGAGCATCACACTTCACCTCCACACACGTATGGGCGGCCCCGTGCCAAGCCCCGTCTGCCTCACACACCTGGTACTCTCCCCCTGCAGGTGTGGACAACTATTGATGTAGGTAATGTTCAGGGTTGTTAGTTCAGTCTGTGATTATCATCTCTATCTTACTCCTCATATTATCATCTGCACAATTCTTCCACTTAAAAAAACCCATTAACTAATAGACCAAAAAGGAAGCACAATACCTATCTCCACATGTCAATTTTCCTGCAACTAGGAAGCAAATAAAAAAATGTACAATGTAAAGATCAATCCATGAGATCCGTGCCACCATTTCATCCTCACCTTGAAGTTCATAACCTTCTGGACAGGAATAGGTTACGGTGGAGCTATAGCCGTACTTCACTCCATGTTCTGCCACAACAAAGTTTGTGGTGCTGAGGGCAGGAGTGGAGGGGGGCCCGCACACCACGGGGGAGCAGCTGGGGGCCTCGGAGCTCCAGCTGCCATCAGCCTCACAGCTTAGAGTCCCAACTCCCTATAAAGTATAGTTATTATATAAACTCAGATAAATACTCAGAAATTTTCCATTGTACATATAAGACAACAATACAAGTAATCACAATAACATAATTTCACACATTTGCTTAATGATATCAAAAAAGCAAATACTCTAACACATATTTTGCACGAAATAGTGTTTTAATACTGAAATCCATTTGATATCTATAGACTACACTACCCTCCAGAGTTTCGCGCTTGCTTTCTTCCGGAGGCATAGCGCGAAACCCGCGGATCGCGAAACTCGGGTATTGAAAACACTAAAAATGCTTATTTAGTCCATTTTTTTGTTTTTGTGTGTGTGTGTATGTGTGGCTACAGCGCCGTTAGGCTGTGAGCTCCAAGGGTGGGATGGTAGGCCCTGGAGGTTAACTTGAGGGCTGTGTACCTACCGTATTTTACAGCTTATAAGACTCACTTTTTTCCCCAAAAAATATCCTGAAAATGCCCCAAGCCCCTGTCCACCCAGCAGTGAATGGGTACTGGGTGTTAGCCTAGGGTTTGTGACCCGCCTCCCGGGGTGGTGGCTTCGGCCAACACTACGTAGAGAAGAGGAGGGAGGAGAGGAGCTTAAGGTTGAGCTTGAGTTGGGAGTCACCCAGCAGATGCTGTTTTGGTCTGAGTGAGTGAGCTTGACACATATCTTGTCAGCTGATGGTTGTGTGACAGTGTTATACGGCAATAACACTGTCACAATGCCTTCCTCTCTTCTCTACTGTCTTCTCCAGTACCTCCAGAAACCACAGTACCACACACGTCATGGTTAATCACTTATAAAGGAATATTTTGTGCTAAATAAATATGGAACGGCGGGGGTGTAAGGTAAGGTGCTACTTATTTAGAGGTGTTACCTATCTTATGCGACACCGGCTGCTCCTGTAGAGAAAAACACAAACAAATGGAAAAAAACAAAGCAAAACTACATACAAGTTTGCTACATACAAACTTACTAAGCCTATTATAATACTATACTAAGCAGGAAGGAAGGAAGACGTGTCCCGTACGTCTCTTATGGGAGGCGGTAGCAGAGTGGTTAGCATCAAGATATATGTCAAGCATAAGCATGAGCTTGAAAGACGACCTACAAAGTGATACTAAGCAGAAAAGGTCACAAGAAGAAGAAGAAGTCTCCGAGTGGCGTTCTCGTTGATCCGAGTTCGATCCTTGATGAGGGCTGTAAAATCCACTTTAAATCTTTCTCTGCACCGTTGAGTGGCCTAAGAACACCCAAACGCTGCCCATTAACTCTACCTTCGATTGCGTGTGCATCGGAGGACACAGGGGGCGGCATGAGCCTCTAATCATAGGCGTCACTATAGAAATTCTGTCTGCGCCACCACGGACAAGGGCCAACCATCACAGCCCTCAAGTTAACGTCCAGGGCCTACCATCCCACTCCTGGAGGTCACTGCCTAATGGCGCTGTAGGCACACACACACACACAAAAACAAAAACAAAACAAAAAGAAAACAAAAAGCGCGAAACTCGGGGATATAATGCGCGAAAGTCGGGATGGTAAGAATTTAGGACTCAGCGCAAAACTCGAGGATCGCGAAACTCGCATAGCGTGAAACTCGGGAGGATAGTGTAGTATCAAAACCATGACGTTTCGGAGCCTGAACCAAAACACTGAGCAGAGCAGCGCCTAATTCTTCCATAGGCTCAGTTATAAAAATATATGTTGAAAAAATATGCAACACAAACCTCCCAATTGACTGGTTGGTGTCAGAAGAACTATAGAAACTTCAATTAAACCATGATGCATCGAGAGAGAGAGAGAGAGCGCGCACCACCAAGAGCCCTTACCTGCATGATGTATCCTTCCCGGCATGTATAGGTGGCAGTCCCTCCATAGACAAAGTTTGTGACATTAACAGTGGCCTGGCTGGGATAACTAGGAGGCCCACAAGACACCCTGCGGCAGCGAGGAGGCTCAGTGGACCATCTTCCAGATTCAAGACATACAGCCTTGGCCGAACCCTCGGTCTCATAGCCTTCATTGCAGTCCCAACTTATCTCATCATCTACTCTGTAAACTGACAAAGGAAAAATGTCTCCTATATCCACATCTTAATGATCATTCCTGAATGATCTTATCAATTATTAAGTTGAAATCTAGCATGTATATCAAGAATACGGGGATGAACTGCAGTGGTAAAGGTGACCAAACACAATACCCTAAACCAATTTGGCCATTAGGAGAAAATAGTGAAGTTTTTTATGTTAGATGACTGGCCAGCAAATGAAATATGAGCTTTTCCATCCACTATGTAGTTGTACAGCTACATTTTTGTGTTGTGCATGCTAGTGTATTATGTTGTGTTTGTAAGACTGTGACGGGGGATGGCATCAAAAGCTTTGCTGATGTTAAGGGTGACAAGGAGTGTTTGATGGCTATTGCCTGTACTTACTTTTTTCTATCATCCTACTCAGCACTCTCCTGTTCTTCTTCCTTTTATTCTTTTTGCCTTTTTTCTTCTTTCTCTTTTGTGGTTTTGGAGAGAAGCCCCAGGCTTCTACTTCTTCATCATCCACTTCATTCACGACTTCCTCTTCTACTGAAGTTTCTTCTGTACAATAAGAATCACTTAAAGTACAGCAGCAAAGAGTTAAATGTGGTATTATTATTTACTACAAAAGAATCCTTCCTATGATAAAAGATTACTGATATGTTGGAATTAAGGTGTGGGGGGCCTAACCTTCCTGCACCAGGTATCCGTGTGGGGCAGCGGCAGGACTGGGACACAAGATTTCCTCACACACAGGTGCATCAGACGTCCACTGTCCAGACTGTACACAGGTGCTCCATTCTGATCCTCGTAGACGATAGCCTCGCTCACACTTAAATGTTACCTAAGGAGAGAACGAACCGTAAGTAAGGCACTCACTGCATGGCACTGGTCCAGTCACACCTGAATAGTGAGTTACTTGACCGTTGCCCATAAGCACAATCAACGTCATAGTGTATATGAACAATAAAAAAGATCTTGCAATAACAATTTCTGCAATGTTGTCAGAGGCTTCAGCAACTGAGTAAAATAAGATTTCACGCTGACGTGTCAAGTTAACAGATAAAAAAAAGATGCATTGCTATAATTTTCATACAGTAAAAGAAAATAGCTTTGACAACACACAATCTTATCCATACTGCCTCATCACAAAATTCAAAACAATACAATAATTCACTATTCAATTATGCGTCTCCGTGGTGTAGTGGCTAAAGCGCCTAGCTACGAATCTGCGGGCCCTGGTTCAAATCCAAGCCAGGGTAATCAGCGTGCAGCCCACCCAGCTGTTCATCTTTTCTTCCGGGTTGGGGTATAAATGGGTACCTGGGGAAACCTGGGGAAGGTAACTGTGGTAACCCGGATGTCACACTAGCCCAGTGTCCGGGGGTAGCGTGTTGTCACCCACCACGGGCTCAAGGGCTAATGCGACGGAGATGAGCACCGAGGCCACGCACAGCTTAGCGTATGCCACCAACTTTACCGTATGATCATATCACTATGTATATATCGTATAAATGCAATATATAAATCATGTTTACTAACACCTACCAGGAGACCGCATCTCATAAATGTGAAATTATGCATATGTACTTAGATTTGGGGAAAGTCACTTTATATGGATCAACAGGTTTCAATGATTAGTAATGAGTATTTCCATGTAATCCTATAAAAAGAAAAAAAAAAAAAAAAAGGAGAGAGAACCCTTCCCCCCTGTAAGAAAAGAGTCACAACCTGGGAGTCATAGGTAGTGCTGCTGCCCTCCACCACTACATTGTCTGCAGAGGGTGCTGGGCCACAGTCAACTTGGACACAGCGTGGGGGTGAGGCGTCCCAGCGTCCATCTTGTACACAGTTAAGGACAGCCAGCCCCTCCATGCGGTAGCCTTCAACGCAGGAGTAACGAACCGTGCCTCCAACCTGCAGCCAAGGGATTGCATTACTACACCTCACAACCATGGAAGCAGCTTGTACAAAGGAAGAAAAACAGTGAAAGCGCCAAAATAGTTCATGGGGAGAAGAGCGAACACAACAAATACAAAATAAGATGAAATTGGATAAAACTCATAAACAAATCTGGCCACATACAAAAGTAAAGTGGTAATCGTCAAGTGTTAACAGCAAAAAATTCACCTAAATCACAAGCATTAGTTACACAATACCTTTAAGTCTCCTATGTCCCTAATGCTATGAGTAACCTCTGCAGGTACATCACAAAACAGCTCCACACACACTGGCTGCTCTGCTGTCCAATAGCCACTGCTCTGGCAAATCCTGCAAGAGAGGCAGTCATATGACCAACAGTGGTGGTGCAAAATTACGTCAATAGGTTTTGGAAGGAAATTTTGGTAAGAGATACAGTTGACAAAAAGAAATGTATTGTAGTTTATGAGGTGAAAGAAGTGATGCCTATCCATCACATTAGAGTAAAAGAAAAGAAAAGGATGGTGTCATGGTTACTGACTTATTTAGGCATGTAGGCATTGAAATCACCATAGCTCTGCGCATCGCTAGTCAGCTTTGTATCTCCAGATATCGATTTTCTGGTTGCGGGAAAGGATTGCCAGAAACCGCTAATATGAGGAAATATTTTAGGCTCAAATTGCCTCCCAATGAATAGCTGGGTACGTTAGCAGAAACGCCCTATGTAAATTGCATGTGGTGGTCGATAGAAGCATGCATAATAGTGAAAGAAAAATCTGTTAGGTTGGTGCGATGTGGCAACGCCACTAGTCGCCATTTTGAAGCGGAAGCGACTCCGAAGCAAGACCATCCTGTCGGAGCCACTCCACCGCCGCCCTTCGTGAGGACAACAGCTGCTGGCCAGGATCTCTCGCCACCTCCTTCCAGTTCCCCGCCTGCCGAGAGCTCGCCCTACTGGCAGACGTAGATGATGAGACGCAGCGCGAGGACAGGAGGACGTTTGATGAGGCAAGGATCGCCGGCAGCATGTGAGGAGGTCCAGAAGGCAAGCGAGGAGGATCTACCACGCGGTCGTGTTTACCTCGATTAGAGGACCACAGCTACAGGTTCCTCGGTGAAAGCATGAGATACCATTATCATAATCAACCCCTTTCTCTATTCCCCAGCCAGATACCACAGGCATATCTAGGGATAGGTATTTAGGGCGAGAAGGTGCTGATCCAGTGCTGGCGTGCTTATTGTTTAGTTTTCTGTAATAAACTAGATAAGGTAGTTACCCTGTGTTTGTTGTATACCCTAGTAGGGTCCTGGACGGATAGCTCCACAGTGTCTCAAAAACCCGTCGGTAATTATTGTGTGGTGTTCAGTGAAGTCTTAGTCACACACTCCATACTAAAATTCTTAACTCGACAGATGGCACAAGAAATAATTGAGTTCGTTCAAGAGAATAATGCAGGATCAGAGCAGGGAGATGAAGAAGTGTAAAGATTGGGTCTATTTAAAGAAGTGAGACCAATGAAAATTAAATTCCCGTCACAAATCCTTGCCCCTAAGCCTAGTGTTTTCTCTGACCAATTCAGTATGTACGTACACTATAGAAGTGGCCAATCAGAATGAAGATAGGAAACAAATCTCTGTGAAAAAATATGACTATGTTCAGACAGTAAGTAACAACCAAGCATACACCAAATCATTAACAAAATGGTATGCACAGAATGTATTTGCTCACTCCTGCAAAGGATCAATAAACATATCCAAGAGATATCTCACCTGCTGTCCACTCCCTCCAGCCTGAAGCCTGCATCGCACATGTAGCTCAGGGATGACTGGTACTCGAGGCTCTCCCCAAGGGTCTGCCCATTCTCTAGGGGAGCTGGTCTTGGGCACTCGATGATCCTGCAATATGGTTCAATGTCTGTCCATTCCTTATTTACCTGGCAAGTTCGAGAGGCCACCCCAAAGAGCTCATAGCCCCCATCACACTCATAGTGAATGGTTGCCCCAAAAGAATGGTCATCACCAGTCACAGTACCGTGTCGAATGCTGATGGGGATGGGGCAAGATATTGGATGGCATTGTGGGATGGGAGCACTCCATCCATTCTGTGTGCACTGCAGCAACCCACTGGTGGCCATGAAGTACCCACTGTCACATGTGAACTCTACTTCTTCACCAAACTCAAATATCAATCCCTCTTGCACCTGACTAGGCAGAAGGCCCTGTAAGCGGGAAAGTTCTTTTCTCCTTCCACGCCCTTCTGAATTTCCACTCTTAGCCTTTTTATTTGTTGCTGCCACCTTCCTTACCACTGCCTCTGCCATTGGCTCAGTCTTGATTGGGAATTCACTAAAACTTTTCCTCGTCCAGTTGCCATGCGGGATACTGGATAATTCTGGACAGGTGATCATTTCACAAATAGGAGCATTGCTGGACCAAGTGCCATTAGCCTGACACTCTAAAACACCTTCCCCAATCATGTAATAGCCCTCATAGCAGGTGTACGTGATGCTGTGGCTGTACTCATACACATCACCCGTCCTTGCTGAGTTCAGGGCCTCTAAGGGTTCAGGACAAGTGACGGGCTGGCAAGTTGGGTTCACGCCCATCCATGCACCATCAGCCCCACAAACCCGATTGGAGTGACCTTGTAATATATACCCAATGTTACACTGATACGTCAGTGAAGTACCATACGTGCTGTCAACAGGGTCTGCCACAAGACTACCATACTGAACTTGTTCTGGTTCAGGGCATGTAACTTGCAGACAGGATGTGGCATAATTGCTCCATGTGCCATCAGCCAAGCATTCAGCTGTAGGTAACCCTAGACGCTTGTAACCTTCCATGCAGGAGAACTGAACCTGCTTGCCAAAAGTGTAGTCGGCGCCAGAGATGTACCCTTGAGGCAGCGTTCCAGGGTCCCCGCACACAACTGGATTACACTCTATGATCTGCCCAGACCACTCACCAACAGAACTACAGGTCAGCAGTGAGCTCCAAGAGGATGCATTGTAGCCCTCCTCACATTCATAGCGTAATGTCGTGAAGGCAATAAACTCTGATTCACTTGAATTATATGTAACATGCAGTGGCATGGGTGCAGGAGGGCATTTAATTGGAACACAGTGTGGCAATTCCTTATTCCATTGTCCAGTTGCACTACATATGAGTGTGGTCTCCCCCACAGCACGAAAACCGGGGATGCAGCGCACATTAGCATAAGAGCCAAATGATTCTCCGTTCATGTCAATTACTGCATTGATTGGAGTTTCCAGAGTTGTGCAATTAACAATGTCACAGCGTGGCGATGAATCTGACCACGTGGCATTGACCTGGCAAATTCGAACACTAGCTCCTCTAAGCACATGCCCTTCATCACAGACATAGGTGATCTTGTCGGTGAAGAGGAATGACTCCCCAACATACCTGCCATTGTCCATGGGTGGTGGAGCGCCACAGCTCAGCCTCTCACAGGTTGGAGTCGGGGAGCTCCATCTTTCATTCTCCATACAGGTTGCCTTCCGTCGGCCCCTTAGTTCATACCCTGAGGCACACTCATACTCCACCAAAGATCCACAGGCATTATCACTGCCAATCACTCGGCCATTAGGTAGGCTGCTTGGTACAGGATCACAGTAGATGAGGTTGCAATCAGGTTCTTCTAAGGTCCAAGAGCCATCCACTGTACAGGTTCTGTATCGGGTGCCATTTAACTTGAAGCACTCTTGGCACTCATACTCAATCTGGGAGTCAACATACATGTTGCCCTCATATGCTATGTATCCATTAACAATAAGTGGTGGTACTTGACATGTCAGTTCCACACATCGTGCCAAAGTGCCACTCCACGACCCATGAGGATCACAAACCCTTTCAAAACTCCCTTCGATGATAAAGCCAAAGAAGCAATTATAAGCTGACACAGAGCCATATGTTGTTGTTGTCACATCTACAGTGCCATTGCCAATGTCTGGAGGCTCACCACAGCCCACTATCTGGCAGGATGGCAGGGCTCCCAGCCATGTCTTGTCTGGTTGGCATAATAGTTCAAAGTCACCTTCCTCAAGTGTGTAACCCTCATTACACACATACTCTGCCCTACTGTTTACTCCTGAACCAGTGTAAACAATGTGGCTGTTCAGCACTATGGGTAATGTGGAGCAGTACTCCTCATAGCACCTTGGTTCAGGGGCATCCCAGTCGCCAGTGTCAGTGCAGCGGCGGTGACGAGCACCCATGAGCTTGTAGCCAGGCTGACAGTCATAGGTCAGCTCAGTGTTATAAAGGTACTCCTCTACTACCTCAATCAGTTCCTGTTCCTGCCCTTGGTTCGAGCCCCCACCAGTCTTACTGATGGTAAAACTGTGCCTTGACTGACTCTGGTCGGGAAAATTACTTGAAGAATGACTGTAATCATCAAAGCCATGAGAGGATTGGTCTAATTCATCAAAGCCCTGAGAAGATTGGCCAAATGCATCAAAGCCCTGAGAAGATTGGCCAAATTCATCAAAGCCCTGAGAAGATTGGCCAAATTCATCAAAGCCCTGAGAAGATTGGCCAAATGCATCAAAGCCCTGAGAAGATTGGCCAAATGCATCAAAGCCCTGAGAAGATTGGCCAAATTCATCAAAGCCCTGAGAAGATTGGCCAAATTCATCAAAGCCATGAGAGGACTGGCCAAATTCATCAAAGCCCTGAGAAGATTGGCCAAATTCATCAAAGCCATGAGAAGATTGGCCAAATTCATCAAAGCCATGAGAGGACTGGCCAAATTCATCAAAGCCCTGAGAGGACTGGCCAAAGTCGCCATGAGACAATTGGCCAAATTCATCAAAGCCATGAGAAGACTGACTAGAGAAATCAGATGATTGGGCAAAAGAGTCCTGGCCATGAGACTGGCTGGGGAAATCAACATCTAGACCGACTGACTGAGATATTTTACTGTCCAATGGGTTAGGAAATTCATTGGAATTCCAAATGGGAATTGCCTCCCTCTTTTCTCTTCGTACAACAGCTTCTGAATCAACTGTATGTATCACGAAGGGTTCATCTGTGGGGAAGATGATGGGTGTTGGAGGAGGACGATATGTTACACGCACAGCTCCATACTGAAGCTTGGTTACTGCAGGACACTTTACGACTCTACACTCTGGTACATCGCCTTCCCATTCCCCATCAAACCCATTGCTGATGCAGGTGAGGGAAGGAGTACCATGGCTCTTGTAACCCTGTTGGCACTGGTACTCAGCAATGTCACCAACGCGCCATACCTCCACCTCCTCCACCAAGGTAGCATGGGGGGGCACCTCTGGGGTAGGGCAAGGCAGAGGCAAGCATGAAGACCACGGAAAATTCCACTGCTCATCATCACCGCACAGGAGACGCTTAGCCCCCTCCAACACATAGCCAAGGTTGCACTTGTACACGGCAGTTTGAGTTGTCGTCCCGTCTTCAGATAGTGAGGCAAGTACCTGAAGCACACGTGAGTCCCGTTATGATTACCTACACAGCAGACAATGGAAGTAGAAATCTCAGTTCTACAAGGAAAGTTTTGCACATTAATCATCACAATTACAAAATCCAAAGGTATTTCATAGTTTTATGCTTCAGCTCACCTTTACATTGCCATTATCAACACGTGGAGGCTTAGGGCATTTTGGCTTGGTACATCTGGGCAGCGGCAGAGTCCAGGCGGAGTCATTTCCACAGGTGATAAATGGATCCCCTCTCAGCTGGTAGCCTGCCGCACACTTCACCACCACCTGCTCTCCTGGCCTTATCATGGTCCCTCCTTCAATGAACCCATGGGAAATGCTGCCCCAGAGGTTAACACCTACATTAGGAGAGGCTCACCAATGCAAGGAAGAATTGCTTATCTAATACTTGGGCACTATCAAGTATTGAGCATCAATGATACTTATTCTTTTCAAGCAAAATAAATTGAATTGCTCCTCACACTTCTTGAATATTACCTTATGCTACATCCCACCAAGGTGATATGCCAGGATTCCTTACCTTGGCAGCTCCCCACAGGTCTTGGACTGGCACTCTGGGGCATCGCCATCCCACTCCCCGTCTCCCCCACAGACGAGGGTGCTGGGCCCGTCCATCTGGTAGCCAGCCTCACACTGGAACTTGATCTGATTCGAGGGCAAGTAATCCCCAAGCCTAGATGTTACTTGTCCATGCGGCCCTACACTCAGGTTGGGACACTTGATCTCTGTACCACAGAAAGCACATGACAAATCAATAAAGTGCAGTCACTGGACCAAGGGAAGACCAATGGTCCAGCTTAGAAATTAGGGAAACGAGTAGTAAGTAACCATTAGTCACAAATCTTCCCAAAAATGTACAACATGCACACCATATAATTGGGTTACTTTGATTCTAGCCTATTTCTGAGGTCAATTAACAAGAAGAAATATTAGAAAATACAGCCAAGGTAATGTACAATAAAATTCTTTGGAAAGGTGAAGCCACATCTTACTGATATATTAAAATACATTATAATATGTGAGCATGTCCCATATGAGACACACAGCACAAGGCAGGCAACTAAACTCGTGTATGATGTCCTCACCATCACACTTAGGGTTCTCGGTGCTCCACTTGCCGTCTGCTTGACAAATACTCTTCACCTCTCCCATGAGCATAAACCCTGGATTGCAAGTAAACACTACGGTGTCTCCATACCTATAGCTTCGCCCCTCTATGTACCCATTGGCCAGATGACCCGGGAAGCCACAGGAAACAGCTGTGGAAGGGTAAAATTGTAACAGGTATGGTAAACATGAATATGGCATTATGAGTATATGCTATCATTGGCAAGTCAGCTGTATGGAGTTATTCTACCTACAGAAATAGACCACTTCAGTAACGAATGGTCTCATTCAGTAAAAACTTTGTACGTCAACAAATATTGAAAATGTATCAAAGATTTTCAGCAGAAAAATATCTAAACTATCAATAAACGATGGATATCTAAATCTTCTTATTAAATTGGTCTGTTTCACAAATGGCAGTGTTGGTTCAAAGTTCAAACACTGATATTCAAATGAAATAAGAAAAAGAGGGGGTAACAGATAGCTTACAGAAAGAGATGCAACATAAAATGACAAAAATGGGGCTCCTCAAGAAAATCAAAGCTAGTCACTAGTGAAGGGAAAGAAATCAGTCATATTTCTTTCAGGATGGCAGATTGTGCAATCATACGACTAGTCATGTTGTTTGATGCATGGTGAATACCCGTTGAAGTGATATTTTCAATCACTTACCAATTCAAAAACAAAATAATAAAAGAATGTGGGGCAAATAAACTCACATCGGCACTCTGGTTCCTCGCCTGACCAGCTGCCGGGCACCAGACACTTCCGCTCCCTGTCACCGCGGTACTGCTTGAAGCCTTCGTTGCAGGTGATTACAATGGTGTCTCCTGCCTCTGTAGCAGCCCCAGACAGGCTGCCGTCCTCAGGCACCCGAGGCACCCCACAACCCCGGCAGAAGGTGGAAACTTGAGCCTGAGGGAGTGAGAGCACAAGGCAAAGTGCTGAATAATCTAATAATGTAGTATATGTATATAATCCAATATAGTCAACCCTTATAGACTGCGCACTTTGTCAATCACGGTTTCCACATGACACATTCCTTAAAAGCTGCACTTCCATACATACCACAGAACCTTTAATCCACAGGGCGCACCATAGCTCCACTACCAAACACAAACACACACATTTAAATGGAACCAATGACAATAAATTTCCTAGGTTGTGTTATTTACACATCACACACCATGGGCGGCACTGAGGCCTTGTACTCACCACAACCTGACCTCTGATGCCCCACTGGAAGTCCGGCCATCCAAGCACTGACCCAACATATCTGTCACATTGGCTGAAAGTGTTGAAGATCTGGGCATAGGAGAGCACCTCAGCCCAAACATTGACCTGAGTTAGCTGTCCCACAAAGCTCTCCTGGGGGCTGTACCCGCCGCCGCGCTCATCCTGCTCCTGACCCACCACCACCACACCTTGCCCTGAGGAGAAAAAAACTTTATCAATCCAAGAAGACTAACCAAACCAGAAAGTAAAGTGGGAAAAAACATGTTTTGGTATAGGAAAAGGGTGGAACAATGTGTAAAGGATGAATAGACGGTATGTGTGATGTAATGTAAACCAAAAAATTGTATTTACAAAATATTTACAAGCATTTCTGCCATGATTTTTCGTCATGGAAGAATCCCAAAGACAAGCACAATGTCAAAGATTATGAAAATTAAGATGAGCTACAAGCATATGACTGAAGCGGAAGAATAGAGATATTAAGATACAACCATTTTCAAAAAAAATATTTATACCAAAAAAAAAAAAAAAAAAAAGATTTTCTGTCCCTCACCTTCAATGGAAGTGCCATTTGCCAAGCCAGTGCCACTGTCTCTCAGAGCCCCGTCAAGGTAAACCGCCCATCCACCGTCCACTGAGTCCAGGTAACACACACATGGTGCCACAAACCATCATTAGTCCGCACATCAGTAATCTGCTTGTCGCCATTCACATAAATCACAAATCTGAGGAAGACACAACCTTGCTCAAGAGTAGCCAGGATAACCTCCTTAAGTAATGCACAGCAGAGTGATATATCATTAATGTCTACAAAAGCCAGGAGACAAGTTTCAAATTCTCAGTTCATCTTGAGTTTCAGCAGCTTCCACTCACCCACTGTAGTCTGTAAGGGTCAGTGCATTATCGTGAGTCTCTGTGGCATAGCTGAAGGGTGTGCCATAATTGTCTAGGTCATCAGTCTTCATCCACAAACACAAAGACACCTGGAGGAGAAAGTCCCAATCCCAAGGTAAGGTGAAAGACAATAAACCCTACTAGTGGGGAGGAACAAATAGTGAAATATTCTGCTATTATGGTACATATAACAATAGTGAAGGAGTAAATATCTTATAAAATACCCACACTGTCCAAAGATTGTGAGAAGCCCTCCAGAGACACATAATCCAGGATGCCCGACGCGGGAAACTCAAGGAAGAAATCTGTTGGCATCTCTGGTAAAAACAAATAAAGTCATCAATCACAACCATAGATATCAGATACTTTGTAATGTTATTCAATTTATTTTGTCAGTCAAATACTGTACAGACAAATCTGAACCAAATCTAAATAATTGTGCAGGATACATAGGCTTTATAGAATGCTGTGATAAAAGGTGACAGCTGAGGCTTCCATAAATCATCCAATGTAACTATTAATGTATCTGTCTTCATATACCTTTTGAATGCCTAGTATGATGCACAATCCTCTCAAAAACATCTTGAAAACTCTCCATGAATCTTTCAAGACATCAATAATGAATTAAGGAAAGAGATTACCTTAGATTTTATTCCAAGAGACCTTTCATGCATTCAATTATTTCATTACTTTATATCACATTCAAATAACACGGTGTCTTTGAGAGTATTCGGTGTCCTGCATTGTTTTGGCACCAACGACACCTGATTTGCCATCTCTGATATCACAAAAGCAATAAACAAAATCAAAGGCCTGTGATAATGCACTCTTATGTAAAATTACAAATTCTATTTTTCATACAAATCTTTACTGATAAAAAAATAAATAATGGCAATCACTGATGAGCAGCACCGAGCAGAAATACTACCAAACAAAACTGTCTTGTCTTTTCCAAACCAGTGTCTTCCATGATCTCATTACACACAAGATAAAGTAGAGATACCATCAGCAGATTTGAATGTGTCAGTTATCTAAATGGTCAGTAGTAGGTCGACTGAATAATTCACAGGTAAGGTTCATCTCGAATAAATAAACAAATGCATAAGTAATCATATAAGAATGATGCAGTTTTCCCGTGCTGTGCCAAGGCCTCACCATTCTCACACTGTGCACCAGAAAACCCGGGCAGACAGGTGCAGGCGAACCCACTGATCTGATCCGTGCAGGTGGCACCATTGTGACAGGCCTGGGAGGCACAGTCATCTATGTCCTCATCACACGTGGTTCCAGTGTAGCCTGGTTCACACACGCACCTGAAATGTAGATTTCCAAATACTGCCACAATAACCTCTGCAATAAATGAGGACGAAGCTCAAGGTACCATACCATAACTCATATTACCGAAGGATAAATATTGAATTTTGTGAGCTTGAATGTCTTCAGTACAGATACATTAATAATTATCAAGCTCTCTGACGTCTTGTTACACTACAAGGAGCTCCCTGCAAGAGAAGGCTATGGCTAATATGCCTCACGATATCCCATCCATCCCTAGCACTCATATGTGCAACACTTCACTTCCCTCCTAGTCATTTTATTGTAAATTGTACCGATTTTTTTTTATGATAAAAGTAATTTTACTCTCTTGCTGTACTTCATACTTCATATTTGTACATTATGTTCAGCAATATTCCTTTATACATTCTATGGCTGTCTCAGTCAGTTTCAAACCTAATCTGCAGTACCACAATTCACTCCTCCACCATCTCATATACTTCTCTACATCATAATCTTTAAATAATTCTGCCTTACACTCACAGCCATTCTCAGGCAATAAGTACATATACAGCAGTGCCCTATGTTCCTCACTCACTTGAACTCATTGACTTGGTCCAGGCACAGGCCATGGAGACAAGGCGATGACTCACACTCATTGATGTGAGTCTCACAGAAGCGGCCCGTGTCCCCCGCAGGACAGAGGCAGGTGAAGTCATTGAGGAGGTCCTGACAGGTAGCACCATCAGCACAGGGGTTTGCAGCACACTCATCTATGTCGGTGTCACATATCTCACCTGCAAGAAAGGTTGTACCTTCACGACAAGCTTAATGCATTTCAAATATTTGGACTCGCCTTAAGATACAAAAGTGGTGTCCTAAACTTGAAGTTTCATAAATAACCACAATCCCTGTGAGTATTCTTTACCTATTTCAGCAACCCACCTTATAAACTGGCAACATGTGCCACAAAGCAGTCCCATCAGTCTTACCATATGCTCTCTTTCAGTTCATAAATGTCACCTGCTATCAGTAATACATACTCATCCCTCATACACAACGAAAATGTTGTATATAACACTATGAATGAAATTGCACCCACCTGTGTATCCTGTCTGACACACACACTTGAAGGCATCTATGAGATCCACACATGCACCGCCATTCTGGCAGGGCTCAGGGTCACACTCATCAGTGTTCACCTCACACTGAGGCCCTGAGAAGCCCTGGGGACAGCTGCAGTGGTAGTTGTTGAGGTGGTCAGTGCAGGTGGCGTTGTTGAGGCAAGGTTCACTCTCACACTCATTGACCTCCACCTGGCACTGCTGACCTGCAGGAACACAGTGTACCGTGCACAGCCAAGGCAGGGAGGAAAGGACCACCACGGAATCATGAACTCTCACTGTACTTCATATATTGATGATGAAGAATGCAATAATATGTCTTTATCAATTATCTAAAATTACATTTTTACACACACACACACACACATATATGAAAATAAATAATTCTGGCCAGCAGCTCACCTGAGTACCCAGGAGAGCATTCACACGCATAGCCCGAGGTCATGGGTACACAGGAGGCGGCGTTGAGACAGGGCTCACTGAAGCAGTCATTGATGGGCACTGCCTCCAGGGTGTTGTAGGCTGCCTGCCAACCACACAGATACAACAAGCATGAGACTCTACAGGCACAATAGTCTCAAGGAACTAACATGAAAGAAGTTTCCATAGTATCATAGAACAGTGATGCTAACAAACTTCAGGGATGCTCAAAGTGAATGAGTGTGCACCTGGTTATCTGATGACACGCCCTCACACTCGTACAGGGTGGCAGTCCCGCGATCCTGGGTGGTGGCTCCCCCAGGACACCTGCAATCAATTATTGACATTTCACCTATTTGCTGACCTACGGTAAGCAACTATTAAACAACAGATAAGGCAAGTAAGGCTACTTAATATTGGAACAGGAGAATATAGTTTTAGACACGGGTATATTAGAGAGAACAATTGAATGTAAATACAATGTAGATAAACCTGAAGAGAACAGTGACAGAAACATATAAAGAGAACCGAAAAAATATTTTTTTATTGTTCCAAACAACAAAATCTAGCACATCATAAGGAAATTCAAAAGTTTCATACTGTTTTCTGCTAAATGGCTTTGGTCACACAATATGACTACGTACTCAAAATCCAATCCCACCATACAATGTCGGGGCCTGTCATTCTGCATCCTCATTCTCAAGCTGTTCTAAATTCTAAAAAGATGACTTGACAACTGATAGTGAGTGAACGTCTACTTCTGACACCCACCATAAGATATAATGAAAGATCAAAATTAAGAGGAAATGAAAGAGCAGTGAGCAGCAGGGATGCAATGAGGCAACTTAACCCAGGCTAAATCACTATCAAACCACACAGCACTCTCTCATTCATTGGCCTCCTCAGCTTCCCTCTCATGCCCTACAGACGCATGTACTGTTGTTCCTTTGTTGTTCATGCCATCAGCCCCTGCCCAGGCACCCACTGGTCTGAGGCATCACTCAGCCTACTGACCTGAGACATTCCTTTTGTCCCTCTTTCTCCTGGAAATGTCCTGGTGGGCAATGGAAGCACGGCTCCAGCCCTGTCTCAGACACCTGCCCAGGAGGACACAGCGCTGCAATAGGATGACTTATTACTATTCTTTATATCATGTACTCAACACTGAAATGATTCATTACATTAACACTTTAGTTGATTGCAAGTTCAACCATATCTTCACTCGGCTTTATAAATGACAATGCTAAATATGTAGCTACAGTGAATAATAAATATATTTGTGTGCAAATATGGCACTTGATACCACGCTACATTTGAGGACATTCAGACAATGGAACTATTTCAACATGTATGCATTGAAAGCATAGTGTTACTTATCGAACTATGTATTTTGCTATATTTTTTCTTATTCACACATGGGCTTTCCAATAAGTGTCACTCACGGCCGCATTCCTTCATGAGCCAAGCGCCGCGGCGCCAGGTGGTGGTGCCGTGGGGACAGCTGGCACAGGAGGACGAGGTGTACTCGTCTTGGTACTGGCCAACCTCACAGGTGGTGCACGGCTCCAGGCCATCCTCTGAGAATGTTCCTGGTATGCACTGAGCTGCAAAGAATGAACAAATAAAGGATAATTCGGTCAGAATCGAACATTAGTTGGTGGAACAATAACTGTGGCAAGATGTAAATATACAACAGCACAATAAGACTGCTACAGGATGGGTACCTCTGAACGGACCTTTGTACACCACTGGAATGTTTCAGTATGTTTTTAAGCTTCTGTATAATTTTTCACTAAATAGAAAATAATGCCATACAGCCTTATCGCTGAAGGAAGTGTTCAAGACGAGAGTATTGTTCCAGACCTTTGCAGTCTGCAGTGCTCTTGGCGTTGCCAGTCTTGGTGGAGGTGTTGGCCGGGCACACCAGACAGGACACTTGACCGTCTTCAGGCTGGAAGGATCCCTGGGGGCACGGCTGGCACTCCCGCAGGATCACATTAAAGAAGGTTCCAACAGGACACTTCACTTAGAGGGTGGAACAGAAGTACACACTCAGTACATTGTCTTAAATAATGACTCACTTAGTTTCAGTCATACAACATGTCTTTTAAGACAATGCTGAATTTTTGTGATAATGAGGATGGGAGGATGAGTTCAGTATTGGGCTGTGAAGACTTACCACACTTGTCTTCTCTCACAACACTGCCGGCCTCACACACATACTGCACGTCCTCCCTCAGGCGGATGGCGGCCACACGCAGCTGTCGCTCCCCATAGTCCAGGTCAAGCTGGCCTGCCTCGGCGGCCTCCAGCAGCTCCCCAAAAGCCTCTTGAAGTTGGTGTGAGGCCCCTGACCCATGGCCTGAAGGAGATTACCGGCGTATTAGATCAGCAAATTCATTTTGGTCACTAACCAAATCTGAAACATGACACTATCTGAGCCCTACATAAATGTACAAATAAATAAAATTGTAGCAAGCAAAAAATATAAACAAATCAGAGAAGTAAAATGTGCTAAATCATTAAAAAAATAAGTTCTAAGGAAACTGATCAGACAATGCAACGTGAATAATCAGTGATCCCTTATAAGATGTGCTTAATGTAGGAGGTCTTGTTCCGCATATCCAACAATTGCATCTCTTGTACCATTGACGTCCACTATGTAAGTGTTGATGTAGTGCCCCTGGTCCAACACTAAGTGAGCCTCAACCACCCCTATCAACCCCACATAGACCTAATTTAGAAAGACACAGTGGAGATCTTACAGTTATCTTTGGTATATTTCTTCTATATCAGCATAGTGTTGGATTAGTGTAAAATTGGAATTTTTCCCCCACTGTGTACAACGTTTTATTTATTTTTTACAAGTATCTGAACGGTTCTGTGAAGGTCTGGAAGAATAATGGCGAATGATGATGGCAGGATGGGAAAGGACTCTTAGTTACAAAACTAACGCAACCACAAACGATGCGTCTCTGGTGCTCAGACCCAGGATATCTCAGGTAGAGGTGGCAGTGTACGTCAGTGCGTCTTTCAAAGAATTGCCTCTTATGTCTCCCTCTTAAAAGGGACTACTGTATACAGATACAACAAGAAAACAATACTTCTCAGTGAAGAACAATTTAAAATAATGCATACAAACCCTGAACTTTGAATTTCAGCTTGAAGGCCTTTTTGGTGAAGCTTGGTCGTTGCAGAGACTCATCATGAGACCCTGACTCCATACTGTAACTAGTTGAAAAAGAGGAAGAGGAGGAGGAAGAGGAGGAGGAGGAGGAGGAAGAGGATTGATTTGTAGAGTAACCAATTAATCCAAACTTTTCTCCAGCCAGTTCCTGCAAGGCAGCAACTTTCTCCTCCCCAAACTCAAGGGAGAAGGCTGTCAAGAAGTCCTCAGACGAGAAGCCACCATCCTGTGCCTTGAGGTTGGCCAGGAAGGAGGTAAACTGTGCTGAGCCAACATCAGGCGCCATTGATCGAGAGACAACATCAATCAGCGCACCAATCTTGTTGCTGTCTGTCTGCTGCACCACTGGGGCGGCAGAGGTAGGGGTGGGGGTGGTCCGGCCCTCTCCGAGGAGAAGTTCATCCAATGAGAACCCAAACTGTCGCTTGGGACGTGTCAGGTGATCCAGGTCCCCAAAGTTGCTGAATTCCAGAGCCTCTCTCCTAACTCTGGTGTTGTCTCTGCTCCGGATCCAGTACTTCC
>JACEEZ010011451.1:155000-185000 GCA_016584305.1 Chionoecetes opilio
AAGAGAGAGAGAGAGAGAGAGAGAGAGAGAGAGAGAGAGAGAGAGAGAGAGAGAGAGAGAGAGAGAGAGAGAGAGAGAGAGAGAGAGAGAGAGAGAGAGACTTAGTTGCTGTGTTATTGATACAATTTTTTCCTAGATTACATAAAAGATTAATCTTGCAGCCTATTGGACTAAGTAGGATACATTTTAAACCAATCATATAATATTTATGCTAAAAAGCTAATGTAATAATTTTTTCTACATGAAATAATTCTTATATCTGACCGAGACTGATCCATAAAAGTTGAAGATATGGAAAAAGCACTGAAGTATTTTAGCTGAAGGTCATTCATGATGTAGATCATAATGAAAAGGACTTCTGAAAATAGTCGGACAGATCAAACCACAAAATAAAAAAAATTATGTACTCCTAAATAACTTTCAGCATAATTTTTTTTTATTTTTTTTTATTTTTTTTTATGCCTATAGCGCCTGTAGGCAGTGACCTCCAGGGCTTGGATGGTAAGCCCTGGAGGCTCACTTGAGGGGTGTGATGGTTGGCCCTCGCCCGTGGTGGCGCAGACAGGATTTTCATAGTGACGCCTGTGATTAGAGGCTCATGCCAGACCCTTGTGTCCTCCGATGCACTTGCAATCAAAAGTAGAGTTAATGGGCAGGGCATGTGGGTATTCTTAGGCCACTCGGCGGTGCAGAAATATTTTAAGTGGATTTATGGGTCTCACTCGGGATCGAACTCGGCTCTTCAAGAACGCCACTCGGTGACGCTAACCACTCTGCTACCGCCTCCCCGAACCACCCCATCCGGGGTGGATGGTAAGTATAATTGCAATCATGACACTGATTAACTATCTAGTCAGCAGTCTCACACGGGCCTAATGATGACAGAGAATCCCAGATAACACCATGATCCTCCCTTACCCAGTACTGTGATGGAGAAGGTGCAGGCGGCTCTGTTGCCCATCTTGTCCTTGGCGCGGTAGGTGATGGCGTGGCTGCCCAGGAACAGCTTCATGGGCTGGCTGGTCACGGGGAGGGACGCCACACCCACGTGGTCGCCAGAGTTGTCTGACAGATAAACAACCATCACAACGGATAATAGAATATTCTAACTCATATGTGAAATAGTTTAGTGTTACCTTAGTTTCATAAAAATACAAATACATTTTTTGATTAAAACTGCAATTATATTGCCTATACAACATAAATAAAGAAAATATGCCCACCCTAATTCATTAGAGTTATACAAAGAGGTGCAAGTTTATGCATCCTAAGCTTTAGAGTACTGCAAATATTTTTTCCTTACATACTTGACAACTCACATAGGCCAGAGCAAAAAACCTGAAAAACTATTCTCTGAAAACCTACATTAATCTCACTATCTGATTCCAGACATACCTGACCTTGGTTACTTTGTTTATACTAGGGTGACCTACCTGTGACATGAGGGCCATCCCAGCGGACCAAGGCATAGCTCTCATGGGGCTCTGTGGCCACTGTCTGGTTGTCAGGACACTGGATGACTGGCGGGGTCACATCTAAGGAAAGGGTACAACGAACAGGCAATTAATCAAATGCCTCAAGATGTAGTATTGGTTAAGCTTTGTGAAGAGAACTGTTTACTCGCTTTGCATTCCCCAGAAAGTGGTTCATGTACCACTAAATATTTCTTTGTAAAGATAAGCCTTCACTTTATTACCTCCGCCAACGAAGTTGGAGGGGTTATGTTTTCACCCCGATCTGTCTGTCTGTCTGTCTGTCTGTTTGTTAGTGTACAGGATTTCTCGGAAAGTTACGAATAGATTTGGACCAAACTCGGTATACCAAGTCTATTTGGTATAAGGAAGAACTTATTTAATTTTGTATGAAATCTATTGACATGTGTTGCCATGGCAACCAATTGATGAAATATTCGGCCGGAGGTATGCGCTCCTACTGACTAATATATATATATATATATATATATATATATATATATAATATATATATTATATATATATATATATATATATAATATATATATATATTATATATATATTTACCTTTTTTTTTTTTTTTTACTTTTTTATATTCGGGCGGAGGTATGCGCTCTACTGAGTGCCCCCCCCCCCCCCCAGTTTAATTTGTGTCACTGTGCAATGCACCAATGAAGCTGCCAAGGCCATACCACTCACCTATGCATCTGGTGGTCTTGAGGGCAGCAGACCACTCTCCCGGTCCCCCACAGCTGGTCTTCCTGGGTCCACTCAGCTGGTAGCCGGAGTCACAGGTAAATTCACAGTTGATGCCATACCTGGGCTTGGTGGAAGCACAGGAGCTTGGGCTGACTCTTCCATGACGGACAGGTGGCAGGATGGGACAAAAGATTGCTGTGGAATACGTTATTTTCTTAATTACTTGCCCAATATTTGTGACTAAATTGGTAACTATACATAGTAAATGTTGGGACCCAGAAATATCATACATTGAAAAATTGATAACTCATAAACATGAGGTTTTTCATTTGCAAATCTATTGTTCTTCATATTTATCTCTTCTTTTTTTATTTTCACTGTCAGGCATTTTCATACATGCATAAAGTGAAGTCAAGAATTTGGAAATAAAACACTAAGCCTACCTGGGATAGAACACGCCAACTATGTCATCGACTATTTTCCACTCTTAATTCTCTTTCTAAAGCCATATTCCCTCTTAAATATTCCTTGCTGCATCAAGTTCGATATTACTATTCTTTCAATTCATATATGGATGAATTCAAACACAGCCCTTTCAAAGACCTCATCACCTTATTCCTTGTCTCCTAACTATATATCCTGCAGTTGTCAAACATTGGCTGGTCCCTTTGCACTTATTATTTGTCTAATTACATATTGATATCATACACAAAACAGTCATCATATTGCCTCACGTTTGCAGTAAGCAGGGATGCCATCCCACATAGCCACAGGCAAGCAGGTCCTCGTCCGGGAGCCCACCAGCTGAAACCCAGGATCACAGACAAAGGTGCACTCAGTGTCTATGGTGGAACGCTGCTGGGAGCACTGCAATGTCCCATTAGCTAGGCCATGGAGCTCCTGGCAAGATTTCACTGTTGAGTGAAAGAAAACAATCATTGATGTTAAGATTAATCATCCACTAGGCTTTCAAGAGCAGAATAAAAACAAATACTAAAGCACTAAAGTCAGAGAGAGGCCTGAGTTTAGGAGAGCACTGTTGATACTAACGGACACACTGGGCATTCCCGCCACTCCAAGCCCCGTCCTCGCCACACAGCCGGATGGAGGAGCCCCGCAGGGTGTAGCCAGGTTTGCAGCGGATGCCGCACGCTGCATTCACAACATTGCTGCACTTCTTGCGCACAAAATATCCATTTTCAGGAGGCTTGAGCGCCGGGCACTGCATCACTGGTAATAAGACAATGCATCAGAGTGTGACAAACATTAAGCATTGTGTCTTGTACTTACTGAAGTGATCTTCAGTCGATGATGTGAAAACATCAATTCACATGTGATTAAATATTCATATCTTGTATTTTTGTTTCATGTTCCTTGATACAAAATATACTCTTGTATAATTCTTTCCATAATGATATAACGTTTGAATGTGTAGACTCACTGGTGCACCTTGTTCCAATCTGTGTGTAGCCACGTTTGCAGTAACACTGGTGGAGTGAGGTGGAGCCTGGGAGCTCAGCATGTTGGGGTCTGGACAGGGTCGGCAGGAGGCCACATCGCCTGGGCCCTGCGTGTTCTTGTAGGTACCAGCTGGACAGGCTGTTGGGGAGCAGTGATGAGCAACACTGGCGTATGTATTCAAAGACACCAACATTAAGAAGCTTTTTGCCTTATCGGCATTTTCATAAATCTTTTAATCAGTTCAATGAATTCCTGAATCTAATCATATATCTAACAATTCATTCACACTAAGGTGGGAAACCATTATTCTTGATCTATGAAATGCATTCTAATAATGACAGAAGCAAGAATATAGAAAAGAACATCCTAATCTCAATAATATCAAATGAATCAGACATACCATAGACTCCATGGAATCTATGTCAATCTAGTCCAGTCCTTCAATCTTCTATCAATTCAATCATGGAATCTAGTCAACCAACCAGTCACCAACACAGCTTACACTAACAACAGCATCATGGAGCTGCACACACAGTAGTATGAATCAAAAGCAACAGTCAACAGCAGTCACAACAAAAGCAAGTCACAGCAACACGAGTTAACACACTCACGCCTGCAGTCCCCCCGCAGACCCGTGCCATAGTAACCCTTATGACAGGCACAGGCAAACTGGCCGGTGTGTGTGCCGCAGGTGCAGGAGGCATAGGTGTCACAGCAGCTGCTCAGCTCCCCACCCTTGCACAGCTGGAGGCAGGCACGGCGGTCCTGCTCCATATACACACCGCTGTGCAGGTCTGGAGGGATTGCACACACACACTACTTTGTAATGAAGTCATATAGAAAAAAATATATAAAGTTTTCAGCTGGTTTGAAAGTAAGGAGATATATGTCAAATTATTCAAAGCAAAGAAAAATGAATGAACAAACGATTGAAGAAACAAATTAATAGATACTGGAAGAAACAATTTTTCCCAACAAACTACAGTGTAACAGTTGATGAAAAGTCAAATTTATGTCAGAGTGCTTGTAATATCCAACACTAAAAAGAACATTTGCCACATCACCAGGCAGGTTATTCTTGCCTATGTATTTTCATTAGTGATGGAAGTACTGGGAGGCAAAGTAGCAAAGAATTAGAATAATAACAAGAATAACAACGAGAAAAAAAAAATATATAAGCAAAGAAATTAAAGAAAAGGAAGAAAAACAAAAAAGAAAACATGAAAGATATCAAACTATATATGAGATGAGAAGACAAAAGATAAGATAAAGAGCAGCAGGACATAGGCTTCCTACCTTCATGCAGCGCTCTCCTGGCCAGGGCTTCAAACTCCTCAAAGGAATCCAGGATGTAGGAGTGCTCTTCCTTAGGCACAGAAGCCATGTCATAAAGCTCCTGGCAGGAACACAAAAATTTTTACATGACAAAACATTCATTTTTCCTTTTTTTTTTAGCATATATGATTATTGGCTAAGGAGGTCTTTTGATTATTTTTTTTCCTGACGTAAGTATATATTTTCTTATTTCTGTTTGTGCTTCTTAATTCTCATAAATATCTTGCTTCTGTATGCATCATGCTAGGCAAATTTTACCAGCATTATCATCATCAAAGAATATACAGTATCGAGCGATGGAAAGGAGATCTAGAATATAACAAAATTAAAAACTATGCAAGTTATAATATAATGTAGAATTAAAGACCTGAAATGTACAGACTATACACTAAAACCTGTATTTTTAGAACTGTAGCAAATGTACTTTTCAACAACTATAAACTAAAACTAAAAAGTACAGTATTCTTATGTACTCTCAATTCGGACTGCAGTCACTTTCAAAGATCAAGACAATCATCTTATTGGATTTCTTTTTTATACCATGAGTGAATAGACTAATAACCTGAAGGCTGTATTAGTACCTAACCACAAGAAGTATTATGATAGTATACAAAATGTGAATATGAGGTAGTGCAACAAAAGTACGTATCAAAGATTGAATGAAAACCCACCCAAGAAATATATATGTATATATATATATATATATATATATATATATATATATATATATATATATATATATATATATATATATATATATATATATATATATATATATATATATAATATATATATATATATATATATATATATATATATATATATATATATATATATATATATATATATCTGAAAATAGGATGTAGATCTATAAAAAAAACTATTTGCCCACAACTTAGTGTATACTTATCCATAGACAACTCATATATAAATTAAAAAATAAACATTTCACACGCACACACCATTCTTTCCTCTACAAAAATATTGCATGACCAATAAGTCACCTTGACGTTGCCATTGCGGATGCCGAATGTGAATATGCGCACCCCCCGGGCCTGCAGGAAGGCGGCGGCCGGCCTGGGGTCCCCACCGTTGCTGTAGCCATCCGTCACCAGGAAGACGGCCTTCACGGCGTCAGGGCGGGCCAGGGCTATGATGCTCTGGGGGGGAAGGGGCATTGCACTCACATTCTCACATTGGGATGAGCAGTGAGTATGACTATAACAGTACACAGTGGCAATAAGAACATAATAACATAAGAACATTAGAAAATAAGGAAGCTACAAGAGGCCGTGAGACCTACACGTGGTAGACCATGTTACTTAACACAACCTACATCCACCTTTCATCCCCATCCATGAAATTGTCTAGCTTCCTTAAAACTCCCTGTTGTCTCCGCACTATAGCATGACATGACAATGCCAAGATGGTACCAGTGACAGTGCTTAGGCAGACAGCCCAAAGGAGTTGTTAATAAATCAATCCATTTTCAAGAACATACAATCCTTATGTTCATTAAATCAGAGCTGGGCAGTATTTAAATACATTTGTATTTAAATACGTATTTAAATACATTTGTGTATTTAGAACTGTATTTATAAATACATGGGTTTTCTTGTATTTAAATACATTGTATTTGAATACTCATTATATAAAAATGTTAATACTTTTTTATCAGTTAATTTGGCCATAAACTCGCCCACCTATCTGGCAACCCTGATGTTACAGTGAACCAGTGTTTCTACAGTCAAGGAAATTGCCTTATTTTAAAGAAATTTAGGCCTGAGAAGTAAATTTCTAAGGAAACACAAAATCTAAGGAAATTCAGTTTTTTTCGGACATTTCTAGAGATATGTAGATTAAGTTGAATAGCCAGGTGAGCTGAAAATACACAATTCTAATAGGAAAGTATCATAAGAACATAAGTAAATAAGGAAGCTACAAGAGGCCGTGAGACCTACACGAGGTAGTTCCTGTTACTTAATACTACCTACGGCTACATCCACCTTTCATCTCCATCCATGAATTTATCTAGCCTCCTTATAAAGCTCTCTAATGACTCCACACTAACTACCTGTCTACTGAGTCCATTCCAATCATTCACCACCCTATTTGTGAACCATTTATTTCTTATTTCTTTTTTAAATCTACGCTTTTCCAGCTTGAATCGGTTACTTCTTGTTCTACCCTGGTTACTAGCCGTAAGAACTTTTCCTACCTCTCCTTTATTATATCCCTTTATCCACTTAAAAACTTCTATCAGTATCCTTTATCATTTAGCAAGCATTTTATATTGTTAATCATGAATTTATGAATACATGTTAAAATTTGTGTGTATTTAAAACGTATTTACAAATGTATTTAAATACAATTGATGTATTTAGTATTTAGTATTTAAATACATTCGTAAAATGTATTTAGTATTTGGTATTTAAATACATTTCTCCCATGTATTTACTAACTATTTAGTATTTAAATACATTCAATGTATTTTGTGCCCAGCTCTGATTATACAGTAATAGTATACTTACTGGCAGTCTAGTCCCTGAAATGTGTGTTACTGGCTGGTATATGCATATGTAAATACATGCTTAAATGTTATAAACAATGCACTCTGTGTTCAAAAGGCAAGTTATGTAAAGCCAATATTTTTTTTCTAGTCTCGAGGTCTGCCTGTGTGTGTGTGTCACTGTGTGTCACTGTGTGTATTTACCTAGTTGTAACATACAGGAAAAGAGCTATGCTCGCACTGTCCCGTCTCCAAATCTACTATTATCCAGCTTGCCTTTGAAGTCCTGAATGTGTGTGTGCGTGTGCTTGCCTGCCTCCACCTGCCTACATACAAGCCCTGCAGACAGAAGAGGAAACCAGTACACCTGCCCACCTGTGCCTCCAGCAGGGCGCCGAGGGTGTAAGTGCCGCCCCCGGAGTACCGGATCCTGGGCAGCTCCCTCTCCAGCAGGGAACACTTGTGGTTGTGGTCCGCAGCCTGAGTCACGTGGTCGATGTGCCGTATTACCTGCCGGGGAGGGATAGGTGAGGCCTTATATTAAAAATAATAAGCCCTATTATATAGTGCTAATGTGGAGGAGGCGTTAGGGGGAAGTGAAACAATAGAGAAAATTCAGTGCGACATACTACATCAAGATTACAGAAAATAGTAAAATAAAAGATAACATAGTGACCCGAATACAGCAACATTTCGTATCTTCACATTGGCATATTAAGTAGGTAAAGGCTAATAGGCTAGAATGTAGTGTATTGTATTATTCTTGTGTATAGGCCTAGCAATATACACACAGGTTAGTGGTTGTCATTCTGCCAGGAAAATAGTAATAACAAAATAGAAAAAAAGACAATCTTGTTTTGGCTAACAATGGGCACCGCCAGGCTACTGCGGTGCCCAGCTATGTACAAAAAAGATGCGCAAACAAAATGAGCCTGAGAGAACTACGGTAATAACTAAAGAGACATGGGATTTGTATGGAGATTATAAAATAAGACCGTGAGTATCTGTGGTGAGTATCTGTGGTGAGTATCTGTGGTGAGTATCTGTGGTGAGTATCTGTGGTGAGTATCTGTGGTGAGTATCTGTGGTGAGTATCTGTGGGGAGTATCTGTGGTGAGTATCTGTGGGGAGTATCTGTGGGGAGTATCTGTGGTGAGTATCTGTGGTGAGTATCTGTGGTGAGTATCTGTGGTGAGTATCTGTGGTGAGTATCTGTGGTGAGTATCTGTGGTGAGTATCTGTGGTGAGTATCTGTGGTGAGTATCTGTGGTGGGTATCTGTGGTGAGTATCTGTGGTGAGTATCTGTGGTGAGTATCTGTGGTGAGTATCTGTGGTGGGTATCTGTGGTGAGTATCTGTGGTGAGTATCTGTGGTGGGTATCTGTGGTGAGTATCTGTGGTGAGTATCTGTGGTGGGTATCTGTGGTGAGTATCTGTGGTGAGTATCTGTGGTGAGTATCTGTGGTGAGTATCTGTGGTGAGTATCTGTGGTGAGTATCTGTGGGAGTATCTAGGCCAGGAAAAAAGATCCCACAATTATAATTATCAACTGACAGAGGCACGCGGTCTCTCTGCGCCATTTCAGTGTTCCATGGTGGCTGTAATTAACCTGTCTGTAGATTCTTCTCTTGCCTCACCTTGTGCTTGCTGGAGAAGGTCACGACAGCCACCCGCGTCTGGTTGTAAGAGACAGCGAAGTCGGCTAAAAGTTTCTTGACGAATTTAATCTCATTGAAAAAGTTTCTCCGCCCCCACCGAGGCCGAGGCGTCCACCAGGAAGACCAGCTCGATGCGCTGGTTGGGAACCTGCACACCAGAAGGATCACCAATAATAATAACAATAATAATAATAATAATAACCTTTCTTACATCTTATGCTTATTTACCGCCGTATTAAAGAGAGAGAGAGAGAGAGAGAGAGAGAGAGAGAGAGAGAGAGAGAGAGAGAGAGAGAGAGAGAGAGGAGAGGTTTTTTTTTTTTTTTTTTTTTTTTTTTTTTTTTTTACATCACAAAGGACTAGCCAAGGGCACAACAAAAAGAGGTAACACAAAGCCCGCTTAGTTCCCAGTCCCTATAAAGAAGACAGTAAGAGAATAAGAAAAGGGGGGGGGGGCCAATTTAGTTCGGGAGGTGTCTTGTTACTCTTCTCTTGAAAATTTGAAAAGATTTAAGTCATAGGAAGGTGGAAAAATAGAAACAGGAAGGGAGTTACAGAGTTTACCAGTGAAAGGGATGAAAGAGTTAAGATACTGATTAACTCTTGCATTAGGAAGATAGACAGAATAGGGATGAGAATGGGTAGAAAGTCTTGTGCAGCGAGGCCGCGGGAGGGGGGGAGGCATGCAGTTAGCAAGTTCCAGAAGAGCAGTGAGCATGACACATTTTTCACGGTTTTATTTAGGGGAGGCGGTAGCAGAGTGGTTAGCGTCTCCGACTGGCGTTCTCGGTGACCCAAGTTCGATCCCCGACGAAAACCAAAACCTTTCTGCACCGTCGAGTGGCCTAAGAACACCCACATGCCCTGCCCATTAACTTTACCTTCGATTGCGAGTGCATCGGAGGACACAGGGGGGCGGCATGAGCCTCTAATCACAGGCGTCACTATAAAAATCCTGCCTGCGCCACCACGGGCGAGAGCTAACCATCACAGCCCTCAAGTGAACCTCCAGAGCCTACCATCCGAGCCCTGGGTCACCAGCATCACCACTGCCTACAGGCGCTATAGGCACAACTGTAAAAAAAAAAAAAAAAAAAATAATGAAAATAACGGTAGAAGATAGCAAGAGAAGCAACATTGCATTGAAGACAGTCCGTCAGAGGAGGGGAGTTGATGAGACGAAAAGCTTTTGACTCAATAACGGGTTCAAGCTGGAAAAGCGTAATTTAAAAAAAGAAATAGAGAAAAACTGGTTCACAAATAGGGTGGTGAATGATTGGAATGGACTCAGTAGACAGGTAGTTAGTGGTGAGTCATAAGGGTGCTTTAAAGGGGGGCTGGATAGGTTCATGGATGGGGATGAAAGGTGGATGTAGGTAGTGTTAGGTAACAGGAACAACCACGTGTAGGCCTCACGGTTTCTTGTAGCTTCCTTATTTTCTTATGTTCTTCTTATGTTCTTATGACTCAACCCTGTTTAGGAGAGCTGTTGAGTGGATCCTCCCAAACATGTGAGACACTCCATACATGGGCGGATAAGGCCCCTGTAGAGAGCAAGCAACCAGCTTACCTTCGCACAGGTCAAAATACTCTCGTCAGTCTGTTTCACACACACACACACACCACACACACATACACATTAAAATCGTGTCCTGCAGCAGGCTTTGTGTAGTAGCTACGAGCATAACAGTATCTGAGCGGCGCATGAGAGGGCAAGATAATAGCAGCGTGATGGATGGCCGTGCGTCAGAAGAATGTAGTGAGGCTGACATCTGTTTAGTGTCGGCGCGGGGGACGGCCAAGGATAATAGACAAGGATATATACCTTATAATACCTCTATATTATCCTTGGTGACGGTTGACATCTTCACTTCCATCATGGTTTCCTTGCTCCCAGACGCAGTTTTGTCATTCCCGCGGAGGTTGTTGTTACAGTGTTGAGTGACGGTTTTTCACTCTCAAAGCGTCACTCTAATCATATAATTTGCATATACGTAGACTGTGGGTAGTGTCTCGTTACTTAAATGCTGCTTTTGTTTTCATTAATGCAAACAATCTTCTGCTGAACGGAGGTTTTAGCACTTCTTAACATAACATATACCGTAGTGCATTGTTCTTCAAACTTTTTTCATCGCGACCCAGTTTGATTTTATGCATTACATTCACGACCCTATTTTACGTCTGTTGCTGCTTTCTCTCCGATGTGATTTTTTTTACAACTACATACATAGGCTACATATGCATATAAATGTGCATAGATATATACAAATATACATCTATGGATTCAAAAGCATTGCATCTGTTCCAGTGTGCCAATGTAAATGTTATCTATTAAAATTATTAAAAAAATATGTAGAAGTACTGTGCAAATTGTAACTACCGTACGTAAGTAGAGAAAAATAGTATTGATTGATTGGCAAGTGAAGATTATGCGTAATCCGTAGTGTAGTGGTTAGCACGCTCGGCTCACAACCGAAAAGTCCCAGGTTCGATCCCCGGGCGGAGCGAAGATAGATGGGTGGTCTTTCTTAAAACCCGAGCCCCTGTCCACCCAGCAGTGAATGGGTACCGGGTGTTAGCCGGGGGTTTGTGACCCCCCACCCGGGGTGGTGGCTTCGGCCAACACTAAGCCGCAGCGGTAGATCACTACGGCTCTGAGGAATTATCCTCTAAACAAACAACAAACAACCTGCCTTCTCCCATCGGCATTACCTCTCTCTCTTATTAATGCATTTCAGATATTATTTATATAATTATCTGTTTACGACGTAACGACCCACTGAGCAAAAGCTTGCGACCCGTACTTTGAAGAACCCTGCCGTAGTGCATGCATGAATCATGTATTGTAGAAAGACATATTTCTATCTCATATATGCTAAATTGTAACATCTTTAACGACGATGATAACAACAATAACAACATTTATTCCTTTGTATTGAGATGTGGTAGCCAAGAAACAAACAGTATACCCAAAAATTCAAAAATTGCAATATACTACCGTAACAATCAAGGCCAAGGGAATTTAGACTCTTTATTTCCTTGGCCTTGCTAACACTATTGAAATTGAGACCCGCATGGGGATTTCTGTGGACCTGTGTGGTCGTTGTGGTCACGTAGCCAGGGGGGCGAGGGGCACGTGCACCTGAACGGCTCCAGGATCCCGCGTGTGCCCGCATTGCCTGTCAGGGGACTCATACACGTCCTCTGATCCGAACACATATACGTTAGCACCCATAAAACTAAATTCAAGGGCATGCTTTTCTCTCAGCTGTACGAGAAGGCAGGAGTAGTACCGTACAAGCATTGGCACTATAAACTACTGTAAATCTCTGTAATGATCCTGAGTTATTGCAACTAAAGTAACCATTAGCATTAGGTATCAGCTACTGGTTAAATATATTGGCAGTTGACATGAATTCGCACCAGCTGAGTCTCCGGTGGCTACAATCGGCCCTCTGATTGCCTTGTTTGTCCATGAAGTAATGAGGAGCTGCAGATTCACGCGACTTCCTGCCTTGATGACGGATGATGCTCTTGTTACTACTGACGAAGACGACGACGATGATAACGATGATAACAATGAAGATTTTAGTAATATTGAAGAAAACTATGATGATGAGAAGAGAGAGAGAGAGAGAGAGAGAGAGAGAGAGAGAGAGAGAGAGAGAGAGAGAGAGAGAGAGAGAGAGAGAGAGGGGGGGGGGGGTGAGGACCATCCACAAAGCTGGCAATTCCTTAACTCTCCTTTTAACTCCCGAAACCTGAGCCTGCCGACCCTCTGTCTCCCCTTGCCCTTAGGATGGCCTTCAGGAGACGAGGGGAAAGATGTTGTTATGTCTGTTTGTCTGTCTTATTAACAAGCCTAACACCCTCCTCCTCCTCCTCCTCCTCCTCTCACATCTGCAAAGTCTCATCTGGGAAAACTGAACGACAGGGGAACGTAGACTCACAACGTCGTGAATTCATTACGAACCATCAAGATATTACGTTACTTTGTTTCTAGTAAGTTGTGCTGCCATGTTCCTCTGTTTTGTTGGCTCCTCCTCCACCTCCACCGCCTCCTCTTCTTCTTCTTCTTCTTCTTCTTCTTCTTCTTCTTCTTCTTCTTCTTCTCCGCCTTCCTCTTCTTTTGACAGCTTCTTCTCTTCAGTGAGAACGTTTGTGTAAAATGTCAACTTGTGTCTACTGTATATGTTATGTTTTTCTCTCTCTCTCTCTCTCTCTCTCTCTCTCTCTCTCTCTCTCTCTCCAAAAAATAGAGTGTAGATGCTCATGAGATATATATATTATTATAATAATATATATATATAGTTATATATATATATATATATATAATATAATAATATATATATTATATATATATAAGAGAAGAGAGAGAGGAGAGAGAGAGAGAGAGAGAGAGAGAGAGAGAGAGAGAGAGAGAGAGAGAGAGAGAGAGAGAGAGAGAGAGAGAATCGTTGGTCCACTCCAGTATTCAGTCAAATCTACGCATTAAGTAAAAAATTATCGAGCAATTGTACATACATATGAGCAGCGAAGCATCAGGAGTACACTTAAACAGAGGTCAATGATTGAATGCTGGCGAACAACCTCTATTTGATTTTGTTTATTTACATTCTTTTCAGCCTCACCTCCGCCCTTGGTGCCACTCGACCCGGGCACGTGACACCACTCTCACGATGGTTCCTCTTGAGCTGATGGCATCGGGGCTCTCTTTAAATGCTTCGATTGCTATCATTCAAGTGCCTTCCTCCCCTTTCTGTTGCTACTGTAGTTGTATCTTTCTTTCCTTGCGGCATTTATTCGTCTCTATTCCATCTTCTCTGTGTAGTACTTATCATTTCTTTCTTTCTTCCTCTTTTTTTTCTCCTCCTTAACACTCATGTGAAAAGTTTTTGCTTGCTTTTTCATGTTTCATAATTATAATGATGACAATAATAATAATAGTAACGATGATAGGTAATAACAACATATTTTCAATGAATTAGACAGCAACAGTCGCAACACTACCACCACCAATAACAACTATGTTATGATATGATAGATATTATTATTATTGTTTTAAGGCGCCGCAACTGCGGGGTTATTGACGCTTATGATAAGAGGAATAACAATGATAATAATAGTAATAATTATTATTTCATTAATAATACATAGCCTTGAAAAGAGATGATGTAGAGATAAAAACTAAAGAAAAATTGAAATGCTACAGAAAGCAAGTGATAAAAAACAACTCACTGGCGTACTTTCGGAAAGGCTTGGGGCGGGGGGGGCACGGCCAAGTGTCCAGATGACCTGTAGTAACCATTAACGTATATTTATATGCCTGCACTGTACAAGTGCACACATTTACGCAGTGCGAAAGATTATTCAGGTGGAAAAGGATGCGTATAGTTGCATGGAAATGGTGTGTAAGCACAAGGTGATAGTTTACAGACATTTGGGGGGAGGGTGGGGACCAAACTACAGGATTATTCCTTTGGGGGGGCCATGTCCCCGTTGCCCCCACCCCCCTCCCACTAAACCCACCAGTGAGTAAGCCAGACGCAAGCAATAAACAAAACGCCACCAATAATAATTAATCAAGGCAGTGGGCTTGTGGGTGGGTGGGCGAGGAGCGCGATGAGCGTGGGTGTGTGTGGCGTGGTGGGAGGGCGAGGATCACGCAGCACCCACGCCTAAGGTCATTGCTGCTATACTAAGTGGAAGGAGCTTTTTAATGAGTCTTGGAGGCCGAGATAGAGATAATGAGGAGGGTTAATAACAGCTGAGCTTGAAGGATGACTTGATTTGGCCATTGTGCTTGTGGCAAAATGAGGAAAGGGAGGAGGAGGAGGAGGAGGAGGAGGAGGAGGAGGAGGAGGAGGAGGAGGAGGAGGAGGAGGGGAGAGAATGAACATTACTCGTTTTGTTGTTTCTTTGTGTTCTTATAATGTTATTGTTTTTTCTTGTTTTCTCTTTCATTGCTTTGTTGTGATGCTCTGTTTCCTTTGTCTCCTTTTTATTCCACTAATTCTCTCTCCTTTAAGTTTTTTTTAATGTTTGTTTATTCTTTTTCCTTTCCACTTTCTCTTTGCTGTGATTATGATATTTTGTTCTTACTTTGTTTTCGTGACTACGCTTAATCTCTCTCTCTCTCTCTCTCTCTCTCTCTCTCTCTCTCTCTCTCTCTCTCTCTCTCTCTCTCTCTCTCTCTCTCAACACACATGTCACCCCAAATGAGTAAGTAAATAAATATAATCAAACATACAAACACTAAAAATAGAAGACCATAAAACAAAATTAGAGCATGACACATTTTGCACCAGAGATATTTTTTTCAACACATAGAAGAGGAAATGAAGGAAGACAGATCCCAATACACGTATAATAAACCATAAACTGGACCATTACGATTGACAGAAAGAAAAACTGAGAGGCTGGAACAGAAACTAAGCCAATGCAAAGGTGAACATAGACAAACATAAGGGATAGAAGGATAAATATGTAAGGGTCTCAGTTATGTGGTGGGGTAGTGATGATGATGATGATGATGATGATGATGATGATGATGAAGACTAAGATGAGGAGGACTATAGATGGTGATGATGGTATTTCTATGTAATTTTCAAGAGTTGATTCAAATATAATATAACAGAAAAAATCTCTTCAGATCTAGTTGTCTTTCAAGAAAAAAATTCAATGAGGGTTGCAATTTGTTTATGAGGATGGTGGTGATGATGGTGATGGGTGTTAGTGGTGGTGGTATAGTGGCTGTTAGTGGTGGTAGTGGTAGTGGCTGTTAGTGGTGGTGGTGGTGATGGTGGTGGCTGTTAATAGTGATGGTGGTGATGCTGGTTGTGGTGGTGGTAGTGGTTGTGGTGGTGGTGGTGGTGGTGGTGGTGGTTGCTGTTAAGACTTGATAGGTTCTTAATTGGCTTGTTCATGGCGCGCCCACGAGTGTAAGTGACCCGATGACCGTCCTTCTTTGAGTGTGTGTGTGTGTGTGTGAGAGAGAGAGAGAGAGAGAGAGAGAGAGAGAGGAGAGAGAGGAGGAGAGAGGAGAGAGAGAGAGAAGGAGAGAGGAGAGAAGAGAGAGAGGAGAGAGAGAGAGAGAGAAAAAAAAAATAATAATAATGCCAAAGAAAATTAAGCAAATCGCTACAGATGAATTAATGTGATGTTTAGGGATGAAAAAGCACGACATACGCGTCTGGGCTTTTTGTTCTGTTCATGCTATTGGTTTGTCCTTGGCCCTCGTCTTACAAATGATGGAATTCCGGGTCACACAACTAGAAAATGAAAACAAAATATCGAAGAAAAGAACCATTTTCTCTCATACAAACTCCACTTGTACTCATCAGGAAGCACAATGAAAGACTGTAAACAATAAGAAAACAATAATAAGACAATAAGAAAAGGTAAAATAAATACTAAGTAAATTGGTAATACATGTAAGAGGAGCGGCATAGCAATATTCCCATAAAGCAATGCGACGCCAAGGTAGTATACATTTACGGGTGTCCAATATACATACATGTCTATTTACTATTTCTGATCAGTTAGAATGTTTGTAAAAGCGAAACAAACAATGAAAAAATCCGAAATAATGATAACACTAATATATATTGAAAGAACATGAAGACAAAAAAAGATGCCAAAAAAAAAAAAAAAAAAAAAAAAAAAATCTGAAATTCCAGATGGAGTGCTAGGCTAGCTACATGAGTGTGTGTTCAGGGTGCAGGATTCGAACCAAGGCACCAAATCCTCCACGAGTTCACGCCCTCCCGAGATACGCCACTGAGACGAAGGAGAGGCAGGAGAAGGAGGAGGAGGATGGCGAGTGAGAAAGCAAAGGATGTGGGTGTAACAGACGCAAAAAAAAAAAAAAATTTGACGCAAGAAAAAATAAAAGTGGAAGGCGAGATGGATGAATGGAGGGGTAGGAAGGGGGGAAATGGGGTGGGTGGAGGAGGGATGGGGATGAAAGGAAGAGTGAAGGATGAAGGGAATAAGGAAGACAAGAAATGGAGAAGAGAGAGAGAGAGAGAGAGAGAGAGAGAGAGAGAGAGAGAGAGAGAGAGAGAGAGAGAGAAGGAAGGAAGACGAGAAGAAAGAAAAGTTAGAATAGGAGACGAGGCATGGGGAGGACTCAACATTCCTAGGAGGAGGAGGAGGAGGAGGAGGAGGAGGAGGAGGAGGAGGAGGTAGGCAAAGACTTAGTACAGTCCTTTGAGGAGGCCACAGTTAAGTGACAGGACAATAAAGTACGCCCACGCCGTTTGTCTCTTTGTAAGTCTGTCTGTCCATTTGTGTTCCTCCCATCTCGTCATTACTGTCTCCCTACCCTCCACCACTACTTCTCTCTCTCTCTCTCTCTCTCTCTCTCTCTCTCTCTCTCTCTCTCTCTCTCTCTCTCTCTCTCTCTCACACACACACACATCCCTTTCCTTAGTTATGTTAGTATCCATCTTTACTCTGAAAGGCATACTTTCTTTTCTTTTCCTTCTTTTCTTCCTTCTATCATTAAAGTTTTGCTTGTAAGAAAGGACACACACACACACACACAAAGTCAAACAAAGGAAATAGCACCATTGTGTGGGGAAAACTAAACCAAACACCACAGTACATTGTTGTTTTTCGACTGTTACTTTAGCCACTACTATTGTATACTGTATACACTATACATGTATCTACTACTGTACTGTATATTGATGATACGACATTAAGTTCCCATTACAAGAAACAATAATGGTGATAATAATAGTATTAGTAATAATAATGCTAAAAATAATGATAATGATAATCATAATAATGATAATAATAATGATACTGTTAACAATGGTAAAAATGATATTGAAAAAGAGAAAAAGAAGAAATAGAGGACGCAAATATAAAGAGGAATGTACCAGTAGTAGTAGTAGTAGTAGTACTATAGCAGCACCACCACTATAACAACAACAACAATGATAACAATGACGACAAAGATAATGACAAAACTGACGGGCAGCTGCAAGGGCGTAGCCAGGAAAAATAATTGGGGGGGCCACCTCCCAATGATGGTTGAGGGGTGGGTGGCGAGCGAAGCGAGCCTTATCAGCTGGGGGTCTGGGAGGCGCTGTAAGCCCCCCAGAGCATTTTTTTGAAGATATGACTTAATTGGGGGCATATTGAGCCCTATGGGGGGTCATTAATTGGTTCTTTGCATGATATTAAATATAGTAAAATTGATGAAATTATACCATACACTCCTACAGTAGATGTGTTGAATTGTGGGGGGGCATGGCCCCATTGGCCCCCCCTCTGGCTACGCCCTTGGGCAGCTGCTACATCATTTTTTATAACACTTGATTATTCCTATTACCATATGTTTGTACAAGTAAATTGAAAAATGTGTGTGTGTGTGTGTGTGTGTGTGTGTGTGTGTGTGTGGTGTGTGTGTGTGTGTGTGTGTGTGTGTGTGTGAAGGTCATTCGTACGCTAAACTGTTTTCTTTGTGTTTATCCTTCCTTCTGTTAAGTACGAGAAAGACCAAAGACAGAAATGACGTCACTTCAGCACGATACATTGTTACTGTTGGTGTAGGCTGGGGGGGGAGGAGAGAGAGAGAGAGAGAGAGAGAGAGAGAGAGAGAGAGAGAGAGAGAGAGAGAGAGAGAGAGAGAGAGAGAGAGAGAGAGAGAGAGAGAGAGAGAGAGAGATCATCCATCTATTATATAATAATATAAGCGAAAGTGTGTTTCTGTGTGTGTGTGGTATAGGTTCCGCCCCCCGTGGCGGAATCCCATCATATGGCACAGTTTTGGAACCAGGTTGACCAGGGGAAGGTTTTAAGCCCACCTATGAGATGATCCGATCACTTCTTTTTTTTTCTTTTTTTTAGCAGCCTATTAGCGAGAATTGTGGGAAAAAAAGTGGGTTGCGAGAATTGAGGAGACCTTGATGTAGGGTGATGGGTAATGGTTGAGTGAATGGGTGGGGTGATGGGTAATGGGTGTGGGGTGATGGGTGAGTGAATGGGTGGGGGGTGATGGGTTGGGGGTGATGGGTGAGGGAATAGGTGGGGAGTGATGGGTAATGGGGTGAGGGTGAAAGTGGGATGGGTGGGGTGATGGAAGGTTGGGTGATGTGAATGGGTGGGGTTGATTGAGGGTTTGATGTGAATGGGTTGGGGTTGATGTGAATGGGTTGGGGTTGATGTGAATGGGTTGGCGTTAATACATACATTTCTACATCCATGATTTCAGGAAAGTTAGAAGGGCCTATCTGGAGAGTCTGTTTGGTGGGCCGAAGGCCCACCAAACACAGGTGGTGGGCCAAAGGCCCACCAAGAGCCCTCCGCAGGAGCTAGCCAAAAAGTCCGCCCGGAGGGCGGCTTTGCGGCTAGTAATATCATATAATTCACTATACTGTAACAATGTCAATACCACTAGCATCTAAAATTGAAGAAAAAAATAAGTAAAGTATGAAGAAAGTACGTGTCTTTTCAACTCTTTTTCTCTCATTTTTTATTTATTCCCGTCATCTTCCATTTCTTCTTTTTCTTCCTCCTCTTATCTTGCCTTCCTCAAGCTCTTCCATATCTCCACTTTATCCTCTCTTCCTTCTCTGCATTATATCCTTCCCTTCATACCTATCCTTCTCTCCTCCTCTTCCTTATATCCTTCCCTTCATACCTATCCTTTTCTCCTCTTTCTTATATCCTTCCTTCCAGTTGAGGTGGTGTCCTGGTGGAGACAAGACGTGCTCCTAACAGCTCCGTGTGTGTGTGTCTAGTCAGGTCAGACCTGAGTCAAGATGTCAGCTGCAGAAGGGATTAGCGTCGAGTGTTTTGGTTGAGGCGGGGAGAGAAGGGGCACTGGGTGCTTCTGTTGTGGTGGAGAGTGGTAGTGAAGAAGGCCGAGGTGAAAACGAGTGTGGTAGCGGGAGGGAGAAGGGTCGAGGGGGAGTGTGGTGAAGTGTGTGGAGTTGTGCTTAAGTCTATTCTGGAGGCGATCGAAGAATTGAAAAGGTGCTTTGTAAGTGAAGTGAACGATTTGAAAAGCGTGGTGAAGAAGCAGGAAATAGAGATACGATCTCTTAAGTGTGGAGGTGGAGGTCCAAATGGAGCGAGTGGAGAGGCAAATGCGAGGGATGTACCTGGAAGGGTACCAGAGCGAGACGTGCTTCGGGCGACTACTAAGGCTCCTAAGTCACCAGGGATTGGTGAATGGAAGGTAGTTGATCATGGTGGAGCCCGCCCGAAGGAGATAAAGGTGAACAATGACCATATTGTGTGCACGAACTCATTTCAGGGTACTCTCGGGGCTGCAAGAGGAAGATACGGAGGTAAGGACGGTAGACGATACATCATTACCCGAAGGTAAAATCTTGGTTGTTGGTGACAGTCAGATTAGGCATCTCGACAGCAGGTTCTGTGACAGGGATGGGATGCGCATGAAGTCGGTGAGCTACCCAGGGAAGGGGATAGGTTATGTTAGTGATAAGATAGTTGAGTGCATGGCGGACCAAGGGAAAAAGCCCATCGTCTGCCTGAGTGCTGGGGGAAACGATGTTGAGTGTAAGAAGTGAGGAATTGCTACGGCGGTTCAAGAAAGCTGTAGGCAAAGTTAGGGACAGGGGTGGGTTCCCTGTGGTGTGTGGTGTCCTTCCAAGACGCTATGTTGACGACTTGTGGTACTCCAGAGCTATTGCTTTGAATTACCGGCTGGCACTTCATTGCAAAGCCAATGGTTGGGCCTTTGTCGACAGCTGGGACTTCTTTTTCGGGCATAACCACCTCTACCGCAGGGACGGGGTGCACTTTTCGAGGAAAGGAGTTCAGATCTTGTCTGAATCTCTTGAAAGGGAGGTAGATGCACGGCAGGCTTTTTTAAGATAGAGAACCGGGGAGTAGACACTGGGGTCGGGGTAAGGGAAACTTGCGACACTAGGAGGAGTTTCAGAAGGCAGGGAACTAAAGTGATTCGTAAGAAGAGAGAGAGGAGGGATTTAGTTAAAGATAAAGGGAAAATGGAAAAAAAGAAAAGGAGTTGCTTGAAGGTCTACTATACAAACTGTAGGAGTATTTTAAACAAGATAGATTTCCTGAGAGGAATAAATAGTGTAGAGGATTTTGATATAATAGCATTTACAGAAACATGGTTGGATATGTCAGGAAAGGTATTTGATCCGGAAGTCGAGATAGCTGGGTATAAGTTATTTCACAAGGACAGAGTAGGCAGACGAGGTGGAGGAGTTGCGCTTTATGCAAGAGATACATTGCAGTGTTGTGTTAATAATGTTATAAAAACAGATGACAGCATTGAGTCTATATGGGTAGAGGTTACGGAGAGAACTGAGAAAATGGTTTTGGGTGTAGTGTATAGGCCTCCAAACTTATGTAAAGAGGATTCAGCTCCTATATGGCAAGAAATAAACAAGGCTTGGAGATATAATCGACTATGCGTGGTGGGAGCTTTTAATCTTAGGAATATAGACTGGGATTTAATTATAGGAGACAGCGACGCAGATGAATTGTTAAATATAATCCAGGGTAACTTCCTAAGTCAAGCAATCAAGGAGCCTACTAGAGGAGATAATATTCTAGATTTATTACTGACAAACGGAAGATTTAGTTACAGATGTGCAGGTTGGTGGGACGTTAGATAATAGTGATCATTATGAAATCAGATTTTGCTTAAAATGGGAAGTTGGAAAATTAAGTGTCAACAAACAAAGAATACCTAATTTCAGAAAGGCCAATTATGCAGGATTAAGAAAATACTTGGAGGGGATTAAAAAGGGGTGTGGAATGGAGGGGAAGAAAGGTTCCAAGGTTAATGCCGTTAAGGGCAGGGCGGTGACAGCTGGAAAGGCCAATTATGAAGGATTAGGAAGACACCTGGTGGAGATTAGCGGGGTGGGTGGGATAGAGGGTAAGGAAGGTCCCAAGATTAGTGCGGCGGCAGCTGAAAAGGCCAATTATACAGGATTAGAAAGACACCGGAAGTGATTAACGATGGGAGTAGGGTAAAGGAAGTGTTTCAAGGTCAGAGCAGATAAGTTGAAAGTGATGGACAGAAAAAAAATATTCCTTATAGGGAAATAAAGTCCAGAAAGAGTGACCCAAAATGGATGACCACTAGTTTAAAACACAACTTGGAATAAAAAGAAACATGTATTTAAGATTCAGGACAGGCAGGATTGGTAAGCAAAGAACAGTATAACGTGATGGCGAGGACAGTGAAGAAATTAACTCGAGTTGCTAAGAACAATTATGAGATTAAAGTAGCAGGACAGGCGAAAAGTGACCCTAAGGGGTTCTATCAGGTATATAAAACCAAGACAAGGGAATTAGTTGGGCCGTTAAGGTCAGGACAGGGTGAGGTCTTAAATACGGATGAGGATATGTTTAAAAGTCTAAATGATTATTTCTTAAGTGTTTTTACTGAGGAGGATACACAGAAAATACCTGAAAGTGAACAGATGTTCAAAGGAAGCGATGAGGAGAAACTCAAAGATATTGTGATAACTAGGGAAATGGTGGAAGAGAGTATAGATAAAATGAAGAATTTTAAATCACCAGGACCAGATGAAGTGTATCCCAGGGTATTAAAGGAATGCAAGGAGGTTGTTAGTGAGTCGTTAGTGCACATTTTTAGGAACTCGGTTGAGATAGGCGATGTGCCATTGTTGTGGAGGAAAGGAAATGTTGTTCCCATATTTAAGAAGGGAGACAGAGGACTAAAGTCAAATTATCGACCCGTAAGTCTAACGTCAGTGGTGGGTAAATTATTGGAATCTATTATTGCAAAAAACATTAGAGAGCACTTAGATAAACATAGTTTGATCAATGATTCACAACATGGATTCACCAAGGGTAGGTCATGTCTCACCAATTTATTAAGTTTTTATAGGAAAGTTTATGAGACGGCAGATAATGATAAGGATTATAATATAATATATCTGGACTTTAGTAAGGCATTTGACAAAGTACCACACGAGACTCTTAAATAAGGTTAAGGCTCATGGAATAGATAGAAAGGTTCTTCGTTGGATCAGAGCTTGGCTAAGTAATAGGCAACAAAGGGTTACAATTAATGGTTCTAAATCTGCATGGGGGCAGGTAACGAGTGGAGTTCCACAAGGGTCTGTTTTGAGTCCATTACTATTTTTGATTTACATCAACGACTTGGATAGTGGGATTAGCAGTGATATCAGCAAGTTTGCTGATGATACTAAGGTAGGTAGGATTATTGGATCACAGTCTGATGTAAACATATTGCAGGGAGACTTAGATAAACTTAATGAGTGGGCAGTCAGATGGCAGATGGAATTTAATATTGATAAGTGCAGCGTTATGAATGTTGGCAGAAAAAACTGTTAATAGATACACCATACGCATATATCGCTGAAAAGATCAGAAGGTGAAAAAGATCTTAGAGTGAGGGTGAGCCCAGACTTCCGATCTAGGAAACAATGTATTGAGGCTAGAAATAGAGCTAATAGAGTGTTAGGATTCATTACCAGAAGTGTTAAAAGTAGAAGTGCGGAAGTTATTCTAAAGCTTTATCTGGCTCTAGTCAGGCCTCACCTAGACTATGCGGTTCAGTTTTGGTCTCCATATTACAGGATGGATATAGCTTTATTAGAAATAGTGCAGAGAAGGATGACCAAAATGATACAAGGGATGCGTAACTTTAGTTATGAGAAGAGATTGAAGTTATTGAAGTTACACTCACTCGAGAGACGCAGAGTTAGGGGCGATCTGATAGAAGTTTTTAAGTGCATAGAGATTTAATAAAGGAGAGGTAGGAAAGGTTCTTATGGCTTTTAACCAGGGTAGAACAAGAAGTAGTGGATTCAAGCTGGAAAAGCGTAGATTTAGAAAGGAAATAGGGAAAAACTGGTTCACAAATAGGGTGGTGAATGAATGGAATGGACTCAGTAGACAGGTAGTTAGTGCAGTCATTAGGGAGCTTTAAAGAGGGGCTGGATAGGTTCATGGATGGGGATGAAAGGTGGATGTAGGTAGTGTTAGGTGACAGGAACTACCACGTGTAGGCCTCGCGGCCTCTTGTAGCTTCCTTATTTTCTTATGTTCTTATGTTTATACATATCCTTCTCCCCTCTTCTTATATCCTTTTCCTCCTCTTCCTTATAGCCTTCCCTTCATACCTATCCTTCTCTTCATACCTATCCTTCTTTTCTCTTCCTCCTCTCCCTTATATCCTTCCCTTCATACCTATTCTTCTCTCTTCCTCTTCCTTATATCCTTCCCTTCATACCTATCCTTCTTCTCTCCTCTTTTATCCTTTCTTCCTTCTCTGCCTTATATCCTACTCTCCTCCTCTTCCTTATATCCTTCCCTTCATACCTATTCTTCTCCTTTCCTCATCTTGTATCCTCTCTTCCTCCTCTTCCTTATATCTTCCCTTCATACCTATTCTTCTCCTTTCCTCATCTTATATCCTCTCTTCCTCCTCTCCCTCATATCCTTCTCTTCATACCTGTCCTCCTCTCCTCTTTTTTTCCCCTCCCCTCTTCCTTACTTCTTCGGGCACAGGATACAGTAAATAACATCTCCCAAGTACGGACGAAGATTTAGAAACTAAGAACAAATCGATACACTTCCACCATAAACAGCTGTTCGAATATACAAAGCGTCCTCTATATCTGTTTTTGCCGTCACTCTATGCTATAACTCGATACGGCAAATGGATGAAGGTATGGCAGAGTAGATAAACAAACTCCAATGTAGTACTGACAGGTATTAGAACATTATTTAAAATACATTGTCATGTATTACACTCCACCAATATGTAATCAGCTTTTAAGTATTTAAATACATTAGTAATACTCTAATAATGCTAAATACTTTTTATCAGTTAATGTTCATAAACTCCGCCAATATCTGAGCAAGATGTCATGAACCAGTGTTTCCACTGGCAAGAATGGCCGCATTTTAAATTACCTATAGATTTAATACGTAACTTAAACATTTTCTATTTAGAAATCTATTTATAATCCATTGTTCGGTCATGTTTAAATTTGTCATATTAAATGTTTTAATAATGTATTTAAATACAATATATTTATATTTAATATCTAAATACATTGTAAATACTGTTTTATATTTATATTCCATAAACTCCCCATTATTGGTATTCTGTATTTACAGTACATCATGTTTTTTTTCCCACTTGTGGGAGGAAAGGCCGATTTAAGGCGATCTTAGGCCTGAGAAGGAATTTTAGCGCAAACTATCGCACAATCAGAGGAAATTTCAAGTGAAATCGCATTTTTGCGGAGCGTTAACATGTTAAAAATTTGTAATTCGCATAAAGTTTTTTCGAGCATCCATGGTATTTGATGCAGAGATGTGCTTACCGTATTTAGTTCCAATTGTGAAATGTGATTTAGCAAGTATTTAAATACATTTCATGTATTTGTATTTAGTATTTATTCATAAGGGTAGGTTTACAACACTGTAATAGATTCGCTATGAGAAAAAGACATGTGTAGCTGTTGTCTTGTAGTGTCCAGTAAATCGTGATCGATAGGACAGGAGGCAGGTCAGGGGGCCAGATAATCTCCTGAAGGAACTGGCATTGTTGGACCCAACCAAGGCCAAGAAGTCTTTCTTGACCTTGGACCCAACTACATACCGGAAAGTATTGAGGCTGACGTGCGAAAATTTTGAAGAGCTGTGGATGAAGATACATCCTTTTATACAAAAGAAGGACACTTTGATGCGGCCTGCTGTTCCATCCCGGACCAAACTAGAGATCACTCTTCGCTTCTTAGCCACAGGGGACTCCTATCAGTCCCTAGAGGTGTTGTTCAGAGTTCCAGCCAGCACCATCTGCAAACTGAAACGCTAGGCGCGAGCGGTAAAGTTGAACATGTTTTAACTTTATCGCAGCGTCAAACAGACGCTGCGAATTCATGATTTTAGTCGCTAGCGAATAAAAGACGCCGCGTCTTTAGACGCTTTCACCAGCGAATTCGCAAGCGAATTAAAAAGCTTGTCCAAAGCGAATAAAAGCAGCGCCGTGTAAACGACGCTTAAGGGCGGCGGTTGTCAAGAGGATAAACACAACCAGCACAAGATGTCATTGATAAGATTGATTGTATAAAAGTTAACGCATTCTGGCAATAGATAAGCAAAGACAAGAGATGGTAAGGTGATGGATAAAGGATAAAGATTAGGAAATAAAGGTAAAATGTAGAAAGAGAAACTAAGAGGAGAGAGAGAGAGAGAGAGAGAGAGAGAGAGAGAGAGAGAGAGAGAGAGAGAGATACTCACTGATTCAATTAACTAAGATGGACGAATAAAATAGAGAATCAACACAAATATATGAGACAACAGTAATCGATAATATTAGAGCAATTCCTAGCGAGTAAAGAAACCAACGGCAGATAATAGACCTCATCAAACACACGCGCACACAGCACACAGTACACACACACACACACACAATCAAACACACACACACACACACACAGTCAAACACACACACACACACACACACGAGGACCCACCTGACGAAGGCGGTGCACGTGCTGCTTGAAGATCTCGCCTAGCACGTCCACCTTCGATTTGATGATCTCGTTGCCCCGCTCCTCCCCAGGCTTGAGGATCTTCTTGCCATAGTTGAGGAACTCGCTGAAGGGCGGCCGTTCCGTCTTGTACTGGGCGGCGGCGAGGGCTGGGAGCGTTAGCAGGACCCAGACCGCCAGCAGGAAGCAGCAGGGGCGCGTCATGAGTGTTGCCTCAGGACGCCTGGCTGCCCCCCTCACGCATGGTGGTGATAGCAGCGTCATCGTCCTCACGCCTCCCGCGGCTGTGTGCCTGGGCGTGCAGGTCGCGGACGGGCACAGCACAGTACTCGCAGGTGCCGCGTCGCTACTACATAACAGTCTGCACCAACGGAACAAGTTTGTCATGTACTTTAATTAACCACAGCGTCTTGAGTGCGATCTAAGGCGGCTCCTCACACACAGCCTCGTCAGTAGGCTATGCCACGGGTGCAGCGGCGGGCACGAAGGGGACGGGAGGTACAGCCAGTCAGACAAGCCGGGCCTAGATTGTGGGCGCGTGGGGGCGGCGGCAGCACATCTCGGCACACCCTACAGAGGTCACGACTCTACTAGCCACACGGCATTCACCACCCTCCCGCCTTCCACTGCCGCCGCCGGGCCTCTCGGGGTGGGGCACAGACCACAGGGAGGAGTGGGGGGCGCAGGGGGGAAGGAGGGGGGGTAGGAGTCTCACAGAGTCCTCACTGTCCGCTGCCCATGTAACCGGCCCCTACTAACCTCCTTGATGTCCTACACAATACAACACGTGCCTACAAGAGGGAACACACGTGCCCCTTCACACCCTCGCGGCCCCGGGATCCCCAAGGGCCGCTCCAGGTGCCCCGACACCCTGCAACGGAAAGCAAGCGATATGGTTATCCTTGACAGTGGGATTCTGGCCAAGGTTTTCACCCAAGGTCATTCTACGATACATACACAACCATGAAATACAAACACAGTCTACGAGTCATCTTTTTTTCAGAAATGTAATAGCTCATGAATCTAAAATATAAGAAAAAACTGTAACATACAAACAACTGCAATTATTAATTAACAACAATATGCAATTATGACATCATTTCTCAGAAGCAAAAATGTATATTTTGCTTGTATACGAGAAGAGTAGTTATACTTGCTATACTACAAAAAACATATATTGTTCAATGCATAACATAACACACTCACAGAAAAAAGTAATGAATTCTCCCTTTTTGTGAATTACTTGGAATGACGAACCAACTCTTCCAATCCCATCAACTCACTTAGAACATAAGAACATAAGAAAATAAGGAACCTACAAGAGGCCGTGCGACCTACACGAGGTAGTTCCTGTAAAAGCATTACACAGGAAGAGGATGACACAGTATCCTAAATTAAAAAGTTGATCCATTGTCAAAACAAAATTCTCTCTCTCTCTCTCTCTCTCTCTCTCTGTTGTTACGTACCCCATGAACCTTACTCTATGGGCCATGTTGATGGGCACTGGCTCTCCCCTTCCTCTTCCCCTTCCTTCTTTCTTTGTGTTTCTTTGTATTTCTCCTCTATGCCCTTCATCACTCTCCTTCGAAGTTAGAAGGATGCGCAAAAAAAAAAAGAGAGAGAGAGAGAGAGAGAGAGAGAGAGAGAGAGAGAGAGAGAGAGAGAGAGAGAGAGAGAGAGAGAGAGAGAGAGAGAGAGAGAGGGGCACATTTTCACAGGTCATCAATCATCTTCTAAGTTCCTCCTAAGTGATTAAATAAAAATAAAAAAGTGTTAAGGCAACAAACTAAGAGCTGGTGTTATCTGCGTGGTCCCATTACTGTTTACATTTATTCACTTGTTTATTGTGTTTGTTTTACTGTTTGTTTTGCCTCGATTTACACGTGCTCTACTGGCCTTATGAGGTTATGTTGTTTGCTTTGTTGTTGTTGTTGCTGTTGTTGTTGTTATTTGTGATGGTGGTGGTTGTGGTGGTGGTCATGGTAGAAAACATCATAACACTTTCTTTAAACGAAGATAAAATTAAACCAATTGTCAGTCTCTCTCTCTCTCTCTCTCTCTCTCTCTCAACACACGAGTTCATTGCATCTTCTGTCATCACATCATTCCTCTTCTCCTCCTCCTCCTCCTTTCCTGTCCATTCCTCTGTCACCTCCTCCTTCCCGTCCTCGCCATTCTCTGTCACCTCCTCCATCATGACGACAACCACCTCCTTCCTCCTCCTCTTCTTCATTCACCTCTTAATCCTCCTCTTCCTCTGCCCCTCCTACGGCATGGCGACAAGCAAAAAAAAAAAGTCGGTGGTGAAAAAAGATGCAGACTTTTATTAGTTTCTTGTGTGATAATACTTAATGACATTTTTCCCTCTCTCTCTCTCTCTCTCTCTCTCTCTCTCTCTCTCTCTCTCTCTCTCTCTCTCTCTCTCTCTCTCTCTCTCTCTCAATCAGTGAAGCTTAACATTCACAATGAGAGTACTGAAGACGAGAAGAGTACTGACGATTGTTCAAGTAATGGAAAAAAATAATGTGTCAATGGACTACTCATAAACACGACGGAAAAAAAATTTAATAAATCATGCAAAATAATGTGCAGGAAAATATAAAACAACAGTCCTAGTGTCGTTTGATGGAGGTTAAAAAGGATACAAACTTAACTGGGAATATGACACACTTGGAAAATATAATTAAGTGAATAAAACGACCAAAGAGTTGCCGGGTTTTCCACATGGCTTGCAAGGTAACTCAAGCTTGTGGCAGTGACGCTGAACCATCGAGACTTCTTAGTATTGGCTTGGCACTAATAATTTTATGGCGCCTGTGGTGGTCGTGGTGGTGGTGATCGAGATGGACTGGAGGAGCAATGTTAGTGACGGAGGCCTTGCAACATGCTGGTATTAGGTTTCTGTATAAGACAGAAGATAAATAAGATTGACAGACGTATTCTCTGCACAACATATTCTTTATACTCTCGCCACCCATTCCCAAAGTTACTTATATGGTTGTTATACTTTGTTCATTCCCTCCTCCGTGACGGGACCTCTGAGGACCGTAGAGTTTTCTGCACGCCAGCCCTCAGAACCTACTCTCGTGTAGTGCTCATCCTACCCCTCCTCCTAGCTACTCCTCCTTTCCCTTTCCTCATCCACTTGTACCCCAAGTCTATTTACTACTCGTGGCCTTCGTTCCTCATAAATCACTTGTGGCCTCTCGGATCTTCGAATCTCTCTTCATGAGCCTGTATTCTCCTTTCCTTATTCACATTCTTCTCCCGCACCTTTACATTCTGTAGTTAGGCTCCGAATCGTAAATGTGTGCAAGGGGCTTAAAGCCCCTTGCACACATTTA
>JACEEZ010011451.1:187500-317500 GCA_016584305.1 Chionoecetes opilio
ACGTAACATCATATTATAAGCATCTATATGAGGATCTGAAGTATGATATTAATTAAGACTCATTCATTTGGAGATTCTGTAAAAGGGTGTGCCTCCATTTGCCTGTTCTTCCCTCCTTCCATTCCCTCTCTCGCTCCCTCCTACCCTTTATCCATTTATCTCTATTTGGTCATCACATCTTCCAACCCCCTTTTAATCTTCATTTTCCCCTCTTCTTGTTCCCCTTTCTCTTTCTCTCCTTTTTCCCTCCTTCACTGCTACCTCCCTTCTTCCTTCCCTTTATATAACACTACTGCATTTAACCCCTTCAAGCCCAGATCTTTCCGTTAGCTATATAAAATGTATGTTGTCGAGCCATAAAATTACAAAAAGTAACTTAATATACCAAATTAGTTAGTGGACAAAGTTACTAAACAGGTCATATCTATAGAGACATTGCTTATAGTCATTAAAAATCATCTAATGGTAGTCAAATTACAATGGAAATTACGTTCTGGGCCTCATAGGGTTAAAGGCCTTTACTACCTCATATCAAAGGCAAAATATCTCTTTCCCATCCCCTTCAGTTTCTTCCTTTCCACATAACCACTTCTCACCTTCCATCCCTTCTTTCCCTCTTCACCATTTCCTTAAATTTCCATTTTCATTTTAATAGTTTTCTTTTTCTCACTTCATCAGCCTCTCCTTTTGTTATTCCTTTCTTTCTATGTTCCTCTCCGCTCCACTCCACCTCTCCCTCCCTCTTAATTACTTTAATTTATCAGGCCTCTCCTATTCCTCGTATTCTCTCTTCATTCTATTTCTCGTCTCATTATCGCGAGACTATTTTTCTTCTTTCATTCTTTCTTTCCTTCGTTTCTCCATCTCATCCCCTCCTTTACTCCATGTGTGCTAAGACATTAGGGGGTCACACACACACATACAGGGCCTAAATGTAGTGCCTGCTAGTAAAATCATGATTGTGATTTTTGTCTCTCTCTCTCTCTCTCTCTCTCTCTCTCTCTCTCTCTCTCTCTCTCTCTCTCTCTCTCTCTCTCTTCAATCTGTGTGAGTGTATCTCAACAGAAATCTAAATGAGACACCTAATTAAGCATTTAAACAGTAGAAAGTAATAAAGTAAGATTCTCTCTCTTTCTCTCTCTCCCCCTACACACACAGTCACACACACACTCACACTCAAGCACACACAAACACAGTAACACACATAGTAACACACAGTAACACACACACACAACACACAGTGGCGTACCGAGGGGGGGGGGGCATGCGGCCATGGCCCCCCCTTTGTCAAAGAATAAATAATAATAAAATATATATTAATATATATATTATTATATATGTACCATATATATATATATATATATAATATATATATATATATATATATATATATATTATATATATGTATATATATATATATGTATTATATATATATACTATATATATATATATATATATATATATATATATATATATATATATATATATATATATATATATATTATATATATATATATACTATATATATATATATATATATATATATATATATATATATATATATATATTATATATTATTGGCCCCCCCTTTTCAATTTTCTGGGTACGCCACTGCACACACACACACACACACACACACGTCGCTTAAGGGGAGGAGGAGCAGAGCGAGTGTGGTCTAAATAAAATGATATGTTGATGTTGATGGCTCGTGAAGAGATAAATAATGATACTTCTAGGAGACACAAACACAGTCACTTCACACACACACACTTGATTATCATTATTGTTTTATCATTATCATAAGAATCATCATTATCATTATTCTCATCATTAAATCTTATAAATTTTGATGGAGATACAAACCACAAAGCAACCGATAAATTTCTTTTTTTTACCACTGTGCATTTTAGAAACCTCTACCGTAGATAACACTATAGTCGCCACGGTGCACTAATGTCGCCAGGCGCCATATATTACGAATTTTAGCATCACTACTGATTTGAATGTGCCACTGGAGATGATACACAGTAGTTTATAATAATCATGACTGTATAATCTACCCTGCTTCAGTGTTGTTTTATGCTTTGTATCTGCATGTATATACGGTTTCAAATTTCGCTACTCTGGTTTTTTTTCGGGCGACGGCAATGGTGGGAGGACACTCAGAACATAAACACTAGCTGGCGATCTTAGTGTAGGCCCCTAGTCCGTTACCAACGTCGCCACAAGGTTTTATTTTTGTAATTTGTTCATTTATAGCCATGCATATGACACAGATGAAGACACAAAATGACACAGACTCTCCAGATAGCCCCTTCTACCTTTCCTGAAATCATGGATGTAGAAATGTAAATATTAACGCCACCAGACGTCTGTACATCGAAAAAAACGTTGTCCTGGCGACTTTAGTGTTATCTACGGTAGTATCAAAGAAATTTGTAAATATAACACATGAAAAAATAAATAGGAAAACAGGCCACGTCGCCATAGAAGTCAGAAGGGCCCTGTGCTCCTGTAGGGTAGGGTAGGGTTGACAAGGGATAGAGGCGCCCTGTATGGCTCAGAGGGAAGGGAGGCGAGCTAAATAGACCACTGATGAGCCGCGGACATAATCTTTCCTCCTTTCTCCCGCCCAAAGTGAATATAACTGACCCTCTCTCAGCCCATGTGACCTACCCCCCCTAACCCTCCAGCACGGTGACCCACATTGCCCTCGGGGGGTAGGGGGAGAGGGGTCAGTAGAGGAGTGCCTGAAATCTAATCCAATATGAACCTTACAAACGAAAACAGCGTCACTTTTTATACTTCAGCGCAGTGACGAAACCCAGCTGACTGCCGCGTCCGAAGGCGAAGAAGACTGTCTCCTTTAAGAGGTATATACTTTGTTTCTCAATTTTTTTTATTTTTTTTATTTTTTTTATTTTTACAATTTAGTAGTTTCGTCTCCTTGGGAAAAACCACACGAATTGTAGAGAGGGGTAGAGGGGAGAGAGAGAGCAGAGAGAGAGGCGAAATAGACGAAGAGAAATAGAGAGAGAAGAACAGACGAGAGAGAAGAGAGCAGAGGAGAGAGAGAGAGAGCGAGACGAGAGGCGAAGAAGAGAAGAGGATGAGATGTAGAAGAGATTTTAGATTGATGAGATGACGAGATGAGAGTAGACTGAGAGAGAAAGAGAGAAGAGAGAGAGAGAGAGAGAGAGAGAGAGAGAGAGAGAGAGAGAGAGAGAGAGAGAGAGTGTGCTGTTGAGGATTTATGCAGTGTTTGTTATTAATTTCTTAAGTTTCTTAAGTGATGTTTTCGGAAGAGAGGGGAGGGAGGGGCACAGACGCCACGAGGCCCATTCTGCCCTCCTTCCCTTGCTTGTCATAGTTTTAGGTACATGGTGTGGCGTTCTATATCAAGACTACTCTACTGCCCTGATCCTATTTACTGTACAACACGTCATTATCCCTACCCATTTACATAATATCTTGCATACTTGTCTCTCACCTTCTTCCCTCTTGTGCCTCATGATGCTTCGGTTACCATGCCTGAACCCTTAACAGAGGATGGCAACGCGATGGACGGCAAAGAAGGAGTGATTGCAGCTACTCTATCATTAGTGTCTTTACCCACCCCTTGAAATGCGCACCATTATCTTGAATATATATATTGCGCCTTCGATCATTATGTTGTAGCATAGACCACTGTATACCTGGGGCCAGATCCAGCAAACACATACGCCGGCGTATGTCAGCGTAAGTCTGAGATACTCCTCTTTCGAAAACTTTCTTGGATCAGGGGCTACATTCAGAGAGCCTAACGTCCATGCTTCACGACCTAGCGACATCCATCAGCTGTTTTGGCATTCTGCGGGCAGATTGTGACGTACTTAAAGACGTTAAAGACTTTAAACTTAAAGACTGCCTAAGGGGTGGTGTAGAGGACGTAACATATATAAAAATACTCATAAATTGAGTATATATGATGTTTTCTGACTCAAGAACTGAACAGGGCAAGTATACAAATGAAATTAGGCCATAAAACAATCTCCATGCGCTCGTGATGAGTTTGTTATGGGGGTGATGGGCCGAGTGGTGAACGGCGGCATCTCACCACACCATACACCACCACGCACGGCTCCGCGACAGACAAGGTATATTCCTCCTCATCCTTCCTGTTACCCTTTATTCTTCCCTTCTTCCTCTACCTAATTCCTCCTCCTTCATCACCACTACTACTACTACTACTACTACTACTACTACTACTACTACTACTACTACTACCACTACTATTACTGCTGCTACTACTACTATAGCCGTGTTTTTGTCGTCCAAGCATCGTCTTGGTACGAAGACCGTTTTTTCTCGCAATTGAAAACGGATTGGTTTCTGCGATAACAACACAACAAGCTTGGTAGGGGCCGAAATAATAATCAGTCTACAACATTGCAAACAATAAAAGCGCGTTTTCGCGGCCGCTCTGGCCCGGTCTGGACTTGGCTAGTCCCGGGCGGCCACTGTTTTTGCGAGGCAGTCTGGAACGGTTTAGCCCAGTCCAGTCCGGTCCAGCCCAGAGAGCAGGACCACCTTGGACCAGTGTGGGGAGAACTGGCGCATGCGCACTACAGTCAGCGGGGAAGACGACCAGGAGCTTCTCGTGCTGCTGATAAGACATGAAACACCATGATGGCCGACCATAAGACTAAAGTAATTTCACGAAAAATTACAATATTCGCAATTTGCTGAAACATCTTGGGAAATTAATGTACCGTCAACAACACTGTATTGCATTTCTGCCCGGAGGACCGCCCACTCGATCCCCCAGCCAATAGGAACGACGAATGGGACGGGGCCAGTCTCGATGTATTTTAGCGAGCATCAGTCCAGCCTGGAACGGTATAGACTGGACTGAACCAGAGCGGTGAATGTCACGAAAACGCGCTATATCACAAAGCAGTATAACACACATTTCAGCAAGTGTTATTGGAGTGGTCTTCGTAATCCAAGACGGTGCTTGGACGATAAAAACACGGCTTATTACTGCTACTACTACTACTACTATTACTGCTGCTATACTACTACAACTACTACCAACTGCTATAAGAAAAGGTTAGGAGGAGGAAGAGGAGGAGAAGGAGAATGAGAAGCTAGGAGGTGGAGGAGGAAGAAGGATGGAGCATTTTGGTGTGGATGATACATTTGTAAACACAGCTGAGAGCGTGGAAGCCTTGTGATTGGCTGAAACTTTTTGAGAAATACTATGTGATTCGCTGGCGAGGCTGTGACGTCATTGTATTCGCTCAGCCAATCAGCTATCGAAGCCCATAGCGACACCGTAGCGCCACTGCCATATCTCGTACCAGAATCCCCCCGAGCTCCGGGGTGTAGAAATAGAGGAAGTTATAGCGTATTTTCGCGACCGCTCTGGCCCGGTCTGGACTGGGCTAGTCCCGGGCGGTCACTGTTTTTGCGAGGCAGTCTAGAACGGTTCAGCCCAGTCCAGTCCGGTCCGGCCCACATACCAGGACCACCTTGGACCAGTGTGGGGAGAACTGGCGCATGCGCACTACAGTCAGCGGGGAAGGCGAACCAGGAGCTTTCTCGTGCTCCTGATAAGACATGAAACAACCATGATGGCCGACCATAAGACTAAAGTATCACAGGCGTGGTAGTTGTAAAGTCTTCAGCACAGGTTAAAAGGCGGACGACAAAAAGGATATTGACAAGATGGACGCCTGCCGCCTCCACAGTTCAGTTCAGTACCGCCCACTCGATCCCCCAGCCAATAGGAACGACGAATGGGACGGGGCTAGTCTCGATGTATTTTCGCGACCATCAGTCCACCCTGACCCGGTCCGGACTGGACTGAACCAGGGCGGTGAACGTCACGAAAATGCGCTATTGGTTAAGCTAAACACCGTGCCCTTTAACTCTCTCTGAATGTCTGCCCTGGCAGGAGCTACATCTGCGCCAAATCGATGACGTCACAACGCCAGACTTTACCCCTCGGCGCAAGTCTGCGCCCACCCTCCCTGTCTGGATCCAGCAAGCGTACTTAAAGCGGGTATCACACGAGGCGTTTCGTCGGACTGTTTCATCGAACCAAACAAGCATTTGGTTGGACCTGTTCGTCGTACACTGACAAAACACTAGCACACGGTTGAGCCAACCGCTTCACCCAACATTAACAAACAAAGATGAAGCGATGACAGCGAGAGGCGCAGAGATTTGTTGTTAAATGTTTTAACTTTAGGGGCATATATATACGTAGCTACTGGTGATGAAAAGGGAGGAGGTGATTGTTAGAAGAGAACAGCGACAGATGAAGACGCGTTCATGTGAGCTAAATGGGTTATAGTGGACGAAAACTGCGCGCCGGTTAGGTTAAGTTTCGGTTAGGTTAATAATCCCGTCAGGGGGTCGAAGGGGACGGAGCCCCTCCCGTTAGAAGGTTAGGTTCGGTTAGGTTAGTAGGGGACTTTTACCTCGTAGCGCCTCTTAAGGCGGCGTCACACTAGCACTTTTTCCGTCTAGTTAGTCAATCTCCGTTGGTTTTTTCTCGCTCTGACTAGTTAGTCCGTCTGCATCAGTCAGTCGCTCGTGATCGTCTTTGTATAGAAAGTTGAAGTCAACTTTCTTAGTCAAATCAAAATCCATAGTGATTACTTTAAAAGATATTCGATATAAATCAGTAAGTTTTTGCAAATTATAATTCAATACGTTTAAAAGTATTAAAAATATTCAAGTGACTATTGTACATGTAGATACATTTAAAAGCCAGTTCTATATAACAGCCAACAGTCTCTCGCCTGACTCGATTGAAAAGATTTACTACAAAGAGTCAACTCACCGAACACACCCTGACACACAGTGGTGTTAAGAATTATGAATGTTTAGAGTGTGGGACAAGATTTGCTAGAAAGAGTCAGCTCACCAAACACACCCTGACACACAGTGGTGTTAAGAATCATGAATGCCTAGAGTGTGGGAAAAGATTTACTACAAAGAGTGACCTCACCTCACACACCCTGACACACAGTGGTGTTAAGAATTATGAATGTTTAGAGTGTGGGAAAAGATTTACTACAAAGAGTGACCTCACCACACACACCCTGACACACAGTGGTGTTAAGAATTATGAATGTTTAGTGTGGGAAAAGATTTACTACAAAGAGTGACCTCACCACACACACCCTGACACACAGTGGTGTTAAGAATTATGAATGTTTAGAGTGTGGGAAAAGATTTACTAGAAAGAGTGACCTCACCATACACACCCTGACACACAGTGGTGTTAAGAATTATGAATGTTTAGAGCGTGGGAAAAGATTTGCTACAATGGTCACCTCACCACACACACCCTGACACACAGTGGTGTTAAGAATTATGAATGTTTAGAGTGTGGGAAAAGATTTGTTACAATGGGTCACCTCACCATACACACCCTGACACACAGTGGTGTTAAGAATTATGAATGTTTAGAGTGTGGGAAAAGATTTGCTACAATGGGTCACCTCACCACACACACCCTGACACACAGTGGTGTTAAGAATTATGAATGTTTAGAGTGTGGGAAAAGATTTACTACAAAGAGTGACCTCACCAGACACACCCTGACACACAGTGGTGTTAAGAATCATGAATGCCTAGAGTGTGGGAAAAGATTTACTACAAAGAGTGACCTCACCTCACATACCCTGACACACAGTGGTGTTAAGAATTATGTATGTTTAGAGTGTGGGAAAAGATTTGCTACAATGGGTCACCTCACCACACACACCCTGACACACAGTGGTGTTAAGAATTATGAATGTTTAGAGTGTGGGAAAAGATTTACTATAAAGAGTGACCTCACCAGACACACCCTGACACACAGTGGTGTTAAGAACCATGAATGCCTAGAGTGTGGGAAAAGGTTTTATACCCCATTCTGAACTCACCAGACACACCCTGACACACAGTGGTGTTAAGAATCATGAATGCCTCCTAACTAACCTAACCAAAACTTAACCTCACTTATCTGAATTTAGAAAATTCATTGCACAAAAAACAAACATACAGGCACAGGAAAGCACAGCTAAAGAAACGGCAATAGAAGTAATAAGTACCTAAATTTCCTATTTCGGTAACTATGTTTTTGGGTGCATAATCCGCAGAAGTTGGCGGGCTCCACAAGCCTTTCAGCTTACTTTTTTTTACGATGTCATGAAAGAAATTGTTCTACTACAACTTAATGCATTACAAGGCACGTAATTATAACCGTCGGTAATAATGGACGAGAGTTTTGCGGTCGTTTTCAGAGACAAAGACTATTTTTTCTTGGCCTACAATAGGTGCGTGTTGTAATGGAGATAGTTTTATTTTGCGCAAAGAAAAAAAAAAAAAAAAAAAGAAATAAACCTAACCTTACCTTATATATTTTAATGAAACCTAACCTAACCAGATTTTAATGAAACCTAACCTAACCAGATTTTAATGAAACATAACCTAACCTTATAGGTTTGAATGAAACATAATCTTAACCACAAACCACAAAGAACCATGTTTGTTTACAGTCGAACAGCTGACTGGTGATGCAGGCGACCGATTCTGTGTGTGTGACGGCTTGCAGACTTTGCAGTCAGAAAATTGTTAGTTTGTAGAAAGTCGCTGAAAAAAACTAGACGGAAAAAGTGCTAGTGTGACGCCGCCTTAAAGGCGCTATTACACGGGCACTTTTCTGCTCAGTGAGCAGCTGCTCACTGAGCAGATTTCACTGAACTGCTCAACAAAACTATTACACGGTGATCTGTGTTTTGATGAGCAAAATGCATACAGACCTGAGCGCGGTTATGATACAAATGATCATAGCGCTTCCTAATAAGCGGTGCTTGTTGTAATGGAGATAGCTTTATTTTGCGCGCAAAAAAAAAAAAAAAAAAAAAAAAAAAAAAAGTATACTTTGTGGTTAAAGTTAGGTTAGGTTTCATTACAACCTATAAGGTTAGGTTAAGTTTCATTAAAACCTTTAAGGTTAGGTTAGGTTTCATTAAAACCTTTAAGGTTAGGTTAAGTTTCATTAAAACCTATAAGGTTAGGTTAGGTTTCATTATTATTACAATTATATTTTTTTAGGGGGGGGGGTGGTGTTTGTGCAAAATAGAACTATCTCCATTAGAACAAGCACCTATTGTAGGCCAAGAAAAAATAGTTGGTGTCTCTGAAAACGACCGCGAAACTCTCGTCCATTATTACCAAAAGTTGTTTCGTAGTCTATATGAAACCATAGTCGTTTCGTACACTCAGCGCAGAGTTGAACTTGACTACTAGAGTTACGAAATGACACCAGTATGTACGAAAATACTCAAAATCAGTGTACGAAACTAACTACTTTCAATTCAATATACCTAATTAAGAAAGGTTTTTTGATTAGGCCAAAGGTTTTTGATTCATTTAAACTTCCTGTAATCCCCGAGAGTAGCTTCTATGGACCACTGTGGCCCGCGCCGTACCCGTGGCCGCGGCGGTACGGGGCTGACGCCGTTATAGTGGACGAGAACTACGCGTTCGCTCTTTAGGTCAGACACACACACACTCGGGGGCTAACACTGCACTCTTAGCCTCTCTCGCTTTACCATATACACCACACCTGTCACTACACACCTGTACGGCCTCGCAACACACCTGTCGCCTGTGTATCACCGTAAATAAATTACTTGGAAAGTCAGGCTTCTTAGGTATTGAGGGTGTATGTTTTCTTTTTTAATGTTTTTTTTTAACAAATAAAGGGCTATATAAGTTCCATATTGTAGGATGTGCCTGAACTAAGTCAATCAGTAAGCTTTCCATCTCGTCTGTCCAGTCAGCAGGCATGTTGATGTCTTTTTGAGAGTTTTAGAAGAAAATGATCTTGCAATAAATAATATAGTCATCCACTAATTTCGGTCCTTTATAACAGAAAACGTTTTTGCTCACTCAAAATGACGAGCAAAAATAGCTTCGAAGTAGTTCCCTGTTTGCTCAACCAAACAGGCTTTCATTGAGCAAAATCCTCAAAACTGCTCACTGAGCACTGCTCACTGAGCAGAAAAGTGCCCGTGTAATAGCCGCTTAAGGGAGATGCTCAAACCGTTTTCTCACTTGGTACGGGACCGCGAGGCTAAGGGTGGTCTGGAGCACCCTTAACTCCCTAAGGGAGTGAAATTTGAAGCGACAAGACATAAACAAACAAGTTGTATCACTATATTTTATGTTTATTGTGTATTATAGAGCCATTTCATGCTTGCCTCTTTGAAATGTGATGTGTTTATTGCATCATTGACTCCATATATATCATATTTAACATACAATACCTATACTTGTAATAAATTCATATCAGGGCAAACCTATATATTAAATATATATATCGGTCGACTTCTTGAATCAAAACGTATAATTCATCATACAAGTTTGGCCGCTATAATGATCCGGTGGTGGTGGTGGTATCAAATGTCTGACGTACTGACACAAAATGACACACGCACGTATACACACAAGCAAGGATATTATAAAGTTATACTATCCTTGCACACAAGTGTCACGTGTGTCACAGTGAGGTGTTAGCCCCCCAGTGTGTTGTCTGACCTAAAGAGCGAACGCGCAGTCGTCCACTATGGCAGAGTACCGCCAGGGCCACGGATACGGCATACGTACGGCGCTGGCCAGCAGTGGTCTATAGATCCTAATTTCGGGCACGCGGGACTCGAACCTATGATCAGCGCATCAAGGTATACCCTGGGTACGTCTCTGTAGTAATCAGCGGGAGAATATTAGGCTGAAAGGCTAATATGGCAGCTATGTATTATCGTAACATTCTGGCGATAGTGAGCTAAAATCGGCCCTATTTCGGAAATAAGCCGATCTTAGCTCAACACCGGCAAACATAGTTTTTAGGTTTAGGTTAAGTTATGTTTCGGTCTGGTTTAGGTTAGGTAATGTTTATGATAGGTTTGTGTTAAGTTTTGTAGAGTTATTTAGGTTAAATAAGCGTCCGCGGGACGATTTCCGAAAGGGGCCGATTTTAGCACAACAGCGTCATTTGAATTGTCTTTAAATTTATTTATCGGGCTCCCTGACATCTGAGAGCATGACGATTGGCTAGATAAGGCTGCGTCATGCGAGGCGCTGCTCTGTGATTGGTCAGCAGAATTTCCCAACACATATCCCTAGAATATCCCTATATTCCCCACCCAGAGGCCACCGATAACCGTACGGGAGTGACGGCTCGGTACGAGCATCTCCCTCAGCCCACCCTCGTAAGGTTATTGTAGCCATACACTCGTAAGTTGTCCCTTACGAGGGATTTTCGAGCATCCCTGCCCTGGCCCCTGGACTGCGCACGGAATATCGGCCTGTCGCACAAGGGCCTGAAGTCGGATGGCCGCTCGGATATATATATATATATATATATATATATATATATATATATATATATATATATATATATATATATATATATATATATATATATATATATATATAGATATATAGAATGGATTTAGTTATCAGTATATATGATATACTGTAATCTTCGTAAATGTTTGTTCTATAATATTATCAAATAAAAAACAGTAAAACACGCTAAAGAAATGCCATTACGAGACTGAAGAAATATGGATGAACTTAATATTCACTTCAACTCTTCGCCATTTAAAACTTTGCAAGTCAACTTTTATCATGAAGGGTATCAATAGAAGCGCAATTTTATTAGCTTTCCATTGCTATATTTCGTTATCTGATAAATTAATTAGAACCATGCATAAATTAGCGTTAACTAAATAAATAAAATCATCAATCGGGTAATTTTCCCGATTGATGAGGTTATTTATTTAGTCCAATCTAATTTATACATGGTGCTAATTCATTTATCAGAAAACGAAATATAAAAGTAATTAGTTAACGCTAATTTATGCATGGTTCTGATTAATTTATCAGATAACGAAATATAGCAATGGAAAGCTAATAAAATTGCGCTTCTATTGATACCCTTCATGATAAAAGTTGACTCGCAAAGTTTTAAATGGCGAAGAGTTCAGTTAATATTAAGTTCATGCATATTTCTTCATAGTCTCGTAATGGCATTTCTTTAGCGTGTTTTACTGTTTTATATTTGATAATATTATAGAACAAACATTTACGAAGATTACAGTATATCATATATACTGATAAACCAGTTTATATGATAGTAGACCACTATATTTCTTTGTCGGGAGCCCCGCAGGCCCCTATGCAGCCCCGCAATTCAAAACATTGTCGCGTGTGCAGTCCAGGTATACATTGGTCTATGCAAAATCTTTACCTTGGGTCTATGGTTGTAGTAATCAATTAAATGTGGCTTTTATCTTTGGCGCAATGAATTTCAAAGTAATCAGGTAATCTTACATCTACTTTGTTTATTTCGCCATATTCTGTGTAGCAGTTCACGTTAAAATTTACCGGCACTTGTTTGATGTGTCCTAAGCAGCCCGTGATGAGCACTCGCATTGCAGCTCGCACACATCACATACCATGCACGCCACCGCCACGACTTGCAGGCGGGGTATACAAACAGCATTCTCCATGGGAAAATCTGCGGCTGCCACATTACCATTTACTCGTCTATTGAACTCTCGTTGTAACTGAATGAAATGGCTGACATAACGTGATATTTAGAGAAGTAGCGGAATTTCTTTGAGATTTTAAAGATTCACGGCGTGGCCATGCGTCCATGTAAACCTAAATTGTGCGGCACTCCGATGACTATCAGGCACGTTCGCACTTGTTCACAGTAGTATCTTACAACATTATCTTACCTCAAAGTAGTCCCTGACATCACTCGAGATTGTAAATGTACCGCTAACGTTTCAATATCACAGAGGATGGTCCGCCTGCTATCTTCCTTCCATGTTCTCTGACTGCGGGGCGTCAGCGACTGATAGTATAATAATGACCAAAACTAAAGAAAATGTTCTTATGTATCCCAGGTGAAATAACCAAGGGAAGAGTTGACAAGTCTGTTATAACTAAGGGGACGAAATTTGAAGAGGACTTATATGAAGCGATACTAGATTAAAGCGACAAAGGTTACAAGAAGAAGACGATCAGCCGCTCAGCGTCAGATCAGCTGATTGTGGACAGAGCGTGATAATGTTTTGCGCTCCCTGCAGTAGCTTCCTTATTGAATGTATATTGACCAAGGAGGTTATATAGGCTTATATAACCTCCTTGATATTGACACTCTCGAGAATACTTTTGACGACAAAAGGTGTTTGCTTGTTTGTAATGACAGACGGCGCATTAATTACTGCATGTCCACTACGTACCTAATAATATGTGATTACTCGCATATGCATTACTTTTATTTAGACACCAATTAGTTGCTCTACCATCTAAATATTATGGATATGGATATAATACTGTTGCAAATGTTTATACTTGCTGATACAAAAGCATAAAACCGCTGACACAGCTACCGTAGATAACAGTAAAGTCGCCAGGACAACTTTTTTTTTCTGTTTACAGACGTGTGGTGGCGTTAATACTTACATTTCTACATCCATGATTTCTGGAAAGTTAGAAGGGGCTATCTGGAGAATCCGTGTCATTTTGTGTCTTCATCTGTATCATTATGGCTATAAATGAACAGATTACAAAAGTATCTACAAAGTGGCTACCAACAGTCAAGTCGCCATCTAGTGTTTATTTACTGAGTGTCTTAACGCTGTCGTCGTCGCCCGAAAAAAAAACGCGTTGTGAAATTTGAAACCGTCTATACTTGCAGAATGCAGATACAAAGCATAAAACAACGCTGAAGCAGAGTAGATTATACAGTCATGATATAAACTACTGTGTATCATCTTCAATGGCACATACAAATCAGTAGTGATGCTATAATTCGTAATATATGGCGCCTGGTGACATTAGTGCAGGTGGCGACTATATACTGTTATCTACGGTAATAGGCCACTGCACTGAAAAATAAGATCCTGTTCCAAATGTCCATAAATCTTGATTAGATAGGTAACTTGCGGACAACTGGGTGCTAGCAGAGAGCTTCACAGAGAGGTGTCACTCGGACCGCGCCATTTTGGATTTTGAACCAGTGGCGCCGCCATGCGGGTGGGGCCTTCCGTCAAAAGTATTACAATACTTATATCATAATTGTGCACGGTGTTGTGCCTATTCAATACCCTAAGACGCAAATATATGTAGTATTACGTTAAAATAATGAACTGAAGTGGTTACAGGGTTCCAGAATTGGGAGTTCCCCCTAAATTTGGGGGGGGCTCAAAGGTGTCAAAATGCTTATATCATTACTGTGCACGGTGTTGTGCCTTTTCAATACCCCAAGACGCAAATATATGTAGTATTAACTATTAAGTTAAAATAATTAACTGAAGTGGTATTGATGGATGTATTTTTTTTATATTACACCTTTTGTTCCTTTTGTATTTCATACCGAAGCCCCGTCATTCCAATAAATTGTCTCAATCTCAATACCCTCTCCCCCCCACACACATTTTGTTTTGGCTGAAGTCAAAATGGGTGATGGGTAATGGGTGAGTGAATGGGTGGGGGTAATGGGTGTGGGGTGATGGGTGAGTGAATGTGTGTGGGGTGATGGGTAATGGGTGGGGGGGTGATGGGTAATGGGTGAGTGAATGGGTTGGGGGTGATGGGTAATGGGTAAAGGAATAGGGGGGGGTGATGGGTAATAGAGTGAGTGGGGGATAATGGGTTAATGGGTGTGATGAATGGGGTGTGGTTGGGTGAATTGGGTGATGGGTGAGGGTGAATGGGTGGGGGGTGATGGGTAATGGGTGAGTGAATAGGTTGGGGGTGATGGGAAATGGGTGATTGATTGATTTAATGCCAAAAAGGTGAATGTGCCAGACAAGGGAAATGGGTGAGCGAATGGGTGGGGTGATGGGTAATGGGTGAGTGAATGGGTGGGGGGTGATGGGTAATGTTGGAGTGAATGGGTGTGTGGTGATGAGTAATGGGTGAGTGGAGGAATTCCCTCCCTTCTTTGATTCCTTATTTCTTTCCTCGTCAGTTCCTCTTCTGACTCTTCATCCCTCCAATTTCTTCCTTACTCCTTATTCCTCCTTTCCTTCCCTCTCTCCCACCTTCCATTATCACCCCATCATCACCAAAAGGAGGACCGATTCCCCCTCTATCTGTACGGGCGACTGTCAGTGCAGGCCCGCACCGCTAGGATCGCTGCCGTCCATGAAATCAAAATGGCTCGCCATGTTAAATCACCCGAGTGACACCTCTCGGTGAAGCTCTCTAGTGCTAGCGACCAATATTTGATGTTATTTTAACCACAATAAGCCAATCTTAAGTGTTCTTATGTTGAAAATCTGGTTTTCACTAATAATGGTTTTGATATACTAATGTCCATACCATGAACCTTGGTTAGAAGAAATAGTATTTGAAAGTATGATCTACTCATGTATGGTCCGACAGCTTTAAGGAACTGTTACGTCAAATTGTTTAGGTGAATATATTTCTCCGTTGATGCTGAAAGATTATAGATTGTGTGCACACGGGTAGTATGATTTCTTATTCTCCATATTATTTCTCATCTCAATATTATTTCTACTTTCAAATTCTATTTCTTCTAACCAATGTTCATGGTATGGACATGAGTATATCAAAACCATTGGTTTTATTAGTGAAAACCTGATTTTCAACATAAGAACAAGATTGCCTTATTGTGGTTAAAATAACATCAAATATTGGTCGCTAGCACCCAGTTGTCCGGAAGTTACCTATCTAATCAAGATTTATGGACATTTGGAATGGGGTCTTATTATTCAGTGCAGTGGCCTATTGATTTGGGTTTTTCAATGACGTCCTCCATCGGCAAGCTTTCGAAATCTGGCGACAGCATAATTTGGATACGAATAAAAATGAAAATATTTAAATATAATAAAATAAATGAAGATTCAGTATGACCGAACTCAGCCCAACTGCAAAAAGAAGCAAATGTGGACATCGGCAAACAATATCGTGTGGCCAGAGAACAGAAAGTACTATTGAAATCATAACTGAAACCTATCCAATGAAAACCTATCAGGATGAAATCAAAGCCTATTAATAGTCTGATGAAGTATTGATATTCGTGACACGTTACACACCAAGGATATTACCCTTGATACACGTGCTCCTTCACACATGCTCGCACAGGACTAGCAAGAGACTAACAGCATACAAGTCTTGGCAGCCAAATGAATAGTGAATGGAATGAATCCCATGAAGTTTTCAAAATAGTAGATCACAATTAATCACACAAGTACTAAAAACATTCTCTAAACAAATTAAAGACAATTATCTTGTGAAAGAATCAAATGTTTGAAACGGACATAAAGTAGAAACACCAGGCTTGACTGGCTTCCAATTAAACTGTAAATCAGGTAAATGAAGACGAAAACAAGAATGTGAATCACTTGTTTACATTTGATAGTCAACTGGAAACGGACACTTCCTGTAACAAAACTATAATCCAGTCTGTATATGTACTCAGATTAAGGGTGATCACTAGATATCAATATTCAGAAAAATATTTAAAGAATCAAAGAATAATTGATGCTAATGAGGCACATGTTATACTCACACTCATGGAAATGCAAGCCTTGGTTAGTAGGTAGTAGTACAACTAGCATTAGTCTTAAATAATAGTAACTGAGGCTTAGAAAATATTGTTAGCCATTGAATAACTAGCATTCCAGGGATTTCGACATTCCATGGAAAAAAATGAAGAAATAAGATAGAAGTTTAGAATACTTCAGACACTCAGTCCTGCTACTGAAGTCACGTGTTGCCTTGGCACCTAAACACTCCACAGAAAGTAGAATTCATATACAAAAGTGACTGACAAAAAATTATATGCCATAGATTTCAACATGTTCTCTCAGAGAGCATTAGTATTTACATAATGGTGTATGTCAATTTGTCCTCTGAGTCATCTTAGATGAATATTTCATGTTTTGTTTGACACATGCAAAAAAAAAAAAAAAAATAATGGGCAACTTCTAAACTTGAGAAGAATTTTCATATAAAAATGGCGCATTATATGCATTTGGGAACACATACTTTGTACCAATACTACGTATGTACATAGATTTCAATGAAATCTTTGATCAATTTCATTTATAACTAAATTTTCCCTTAATATGGGGTTGTCACATAGCATTAATTAAACTAAACTAAATCTGACTTTGATTTGACTTATGTACACCTACCTACAAAACTGAATCAAACATAACTAAAATAAAACCTTTGTGCACACACTCTTTTATTTCAACTTATATAATAAAGACTTATATTGAAATATCACAGATATCAGAAAAGCAATCATTGCAGCAAAAAAAATAGTGGATGAGAGCAATCTCTTTGGTACACAGCAGCTTTATATATGCATGCAAAGCACCACCCAGGATGGTTTTCCTGCATGCAGAAATTAGAAATGCAAATAGCTTCTTAGGGCATGATATTTGTCAAGTATATAATAAATGTCCCTGCATCAGCATATGTCAGCTGATAATCTCGACCACATACATGTATCTGACTTTCCAGCATCTTCCTAGAAAATTAGAAGACTTGATTATGACTGACTCTCCCACCATTTCACCATCTGCTATAACCATTCTCACTCACAAGACCATAGCTGCCTCTTATCCTACTATTCTCACTCTCTTCTGACTGCTTCATCCCCCCCTTCCCCACACAGCTGGGCCTTCCACATAGCTCAGTCTCGACACCTGTCCTGCCCTTTTGAAGGTCTTCATATCCTACCTGTCAAATATAATTCCTCTAATATCATGTCTAAACTAACACTTGTCACATACCTACATCCACTTATGACCTATATTACTCGGTATTTAATTAAAACATGTTTATCATAGTAAAGCCACTGGAATCTAGTCTACGTTACATGTAAAATTATAGTTCTTATTCATTTTTAATAAATAATTGAATAAAAATTCTGAGGAGCAGGTAACATGGCCACTAGTTGAATACTTCTTATGGCACTGAGTACGTCATTCCTCCTGCTTACAGCTTCTCACTCAAGCTCAACTACAGCAAATGACTAGAGGCAGATGATACACACCTGCAGCTGATAATATGAGCCTGTAGTACTGGAGGCATGTATTGCATTTTCCTGTATATTTGTTGATAATCACATATTGCTAAGCAATGTTAGTTTCTATGGCACATTAGAGCAGCCTTCATGCATCTGTTTCTGAGCTGGAAACAATATATATTTTCATGCGGGCCTTGGATGGTTCTGAGAGTTTTCATGCTTAGAAAAATATCAGAACATAAAATGCACTACATATAAGTTAGATATAACATCTGCAATAAATAAGAATGCATGTACATATCACACTCAGTAATAAAAATGCTCTAAAATAATATTAAATACATCACCCCAACAAAGGATAAATATCTTCACATTATCAATTTACAGTAACTATTAAAAAACTAATTGAGAAATCGGATGGAAACGATAGAATACATTTTGAATTAATGTATGATAAAACTAGATGAAAAATTAGGGCTTTGATAAAGATACAGCAACAGAGGCACAAGGAAGCAAGGACTTAAAAGAGTCTTAGACAGAGACTTGACAAAGGAGTGCTTGTGAAATGAGCAATCACAATGATGTAAATTAATACCGGCTGTCTACTCGAACTGGTGAAAAAATGTGAAACATTACCAAGAATCCTAACGAGAGAGAAAGAGAGAGAAAAAAAAGGGGGGAGGGGGAAATATCTGGGTGCTTGTGACAAATAATCTCAAAACAAAAGTGGAATGATTACAGATCACAAAAAGGAAAGAGATGGAAAGAAAGAAGAGGGAGGGGCTAAGGTATAGCTGCCTTCCTGGGAGTATTAGTGTTGTCATCCTTACAAAATGTGTTTGAGCGACTTCCCACAGAGGGAGGAGTAGCAGTAGTGGTGCCCCCTAACCCTGTTGGTCTGCTTGTCACACTTGAGGAGCGACTTCTGCCCTCGGAGGAGAGGTGAATGGAGGAAGTGGGGCTGGAGCCTCTGCCTGCCCCTAGCCCTATTGTACGTCCAGGCTCCCCCCTCAAGGGTGAACGCGTGCTCCTGCGTCCCTGAGCTGCCACTCTAGGCCGTGCCAGATTGCCATTCTTAGCATCTATCTGCTTCCGAGGGTCTCTAGGGGTCCTTGGGCCATAGCAGTTCCCTTCTGGTTGATTATGGGGAATTGACTTACTCTCCTGCATGAGTGTGCTCCCGACTGATCTGGTGAGGCTGTTGCTGCCACCTCCCACCTTGCTGAGGTTGTTGGTGCTGGTGCCACTCCCTGTCCTGCTGAGGTTGTTGGTACTGCCTCCTCCTGTGCGGCTGAGGTTGTTGGTGCTGCCTCCCCCAGTCCTGCTGAGGTTGTTGATGGTGGTTTTGTCCCCTGATCTGCTGAGGCTGTTGGTGCTGCTGCGTAGCTCTGTCCGCTGCAGGGTGGGTGTGCGGCATCGGGTCTCCACTGATTGAGTACGGGGAAGCTGAAAAGTTTTGGTCAGTTACCAAATGTAAAGACAGGAAGTAGCTTCACATATATAGCTAAACAAGATAGTGTAAATAACAATACATTTCATCCATATCCCCTGGATAAGTGCCTGTCTGGTGTAACATAGCACTGAGACATAAACACAGGATGGGTTACACTGTCACCTTTCCATCTAGACAGGAACAATGTCATGGCTTCCAGCTTGTCTGCATCATTGCCTAGCCAACATGAACCACCCACCAACACTGAGCATTATGTTGCCACAGGTAAATTTGTATGCAACATTATACAGATGTGATGTTACACATAGCACATCTACTTTCTTGGCTACCAGTCCAGACAGTGACAGCCGCAAACAGGCACTGATGGCTAACTGTATCCCAAAGGTCATGCCACTTCCTTATCTCTACACTGCCAACACGTAGCATCTTTGAAACATTTGCACAATCAAAAAAAAAAAATTTAAACTTGGGTATCTCACTTGATGGTTGGTTTGCTGAGATTTTAAGATGGGAAGCTCGGTACTTTTCAGGAAATGTTAGAGTTGATGCATTGGCAGCAGTCCATTACATCCATAGGCTTGAGGAGAATCAAATGGTGTGGATGTGTAATATGTTGGAAACTGATACCAAGATAGCTGTGTGTGAAAATTGTACATGAAGGCAAGATTAAATTTATAACCGCCTTACAGAAAAAAAGGTGTTTACTCTATCAGCGATCAGTTTCAACATACATACTTACCCTTCTTTGAATCTTACAGGGAGAAACAAACATAGTTAACTTCAGTGAGGCAGCTTACAAGAGATCTTTTCATGTTTCAAACTACCTAAATGATTCTCACATGAACGAACCCCAAGGAAGGTACTTAATAAAGTGATCTTCCTCTCCATAAATATATGTACAAAACTGAAATAAAATATCATAATTAAACAAAAACGGAAGCACAGCACATTACTGCAGCATCAGCCATGAAGTTAAGCACCACAGATGCAAATGATCCTGAAAACCCCTGCCATTCACTCCACACGACAGCCACACTCCAAACCTTGTCATCGCCTCCCCTGTGTACTGGAGTCAGACTCTGGCTTCTCTGGGTGTGGCTGGGCTTTCTGAGGGGTATTTCATCTTCGGAGGTAGAGCTGCCTGTGGTCTATGGGAGGGGAGGCAGAAGTGGAGACTGTTACTCCCGGGCCAGGGACTCTTTGTGAGGTGAACAGAGATAGGGTGTAGCACCATCTATTATCATAGCACAGAACTTCCATGGAGAATAAAGGGCAGGATACAGTGTGTTAGGGAGGAGGAAAGTGGACATGGGGTGAGAGAGGGAACAAATAAATGATGAAAACAAGATGGAAGGTAAGAGGTGTATAGTCTATTCACTTAAGCTGGATTCTTGGGAGCTGCTCGATGCCTACCTCAGTATGTAAGGACGTCGCTGATTGGCTGAGGCTACCAAAATACCACCACCATCACCACCCAGCCCGCGTGCATCAGCCAATCAGCGACGTCCTTACATACTCGGGTAGGCATCGAGCAGCTCCCAAGAATCCAGCTTAAGTGAATAGACTATAGTAGGTCTGTAGGGATAGGATGATATCAGACAAAACAACGAAAGAATAAAATGCCATGAAAACTGAGGGTAAGAAATAGAAACCATACAGGGTGTGAGGAGGGAAGATCGTTGAGTCAGTGCATACATAATAATGTATTCTCCTTAGCCATGCACTGGTTCAGTGGATATTTACACATATGAGGATGGGCAGGATGGCAAATACATGCGCAATCTCTCATCAAAAAAATGATCATTACAAGTTTCTACAGAATGTATCAGTACTGTACATTTATGATACAGGGGCCGGATGTTCGAACATTCGTAACGCATCTCTAAGATCATCTTTGCACTTAGATTGATCTTGAAACGTTCGTAACGCGTTTAGAGGTATTTTCAAACGATTTTTGCGAACATCCATCTGCCATATTTGTTCGTTTTTCCACCATATTTGTTCATAGTGCTAAGGTTGCTGAAGAGCACTCGCACACTGTTCGTAGGGTCGCATGATGAAGGTTTTTCTAATATACAAGCCATATAAAGTTATGTTATTAGTTGTTTATTTCATGTTGAGTTGTTTATGGTTGGTCAGGACGCTGTAGAGGGAATGTGAAGGGTGCAATGAAAAAAGTGAGATTAGAATGAACGAAGGGTGGGTACGCAAGGTGTATGAAGAATGGATAGAGAAGCAGATTAACCCTTTCACGCACGAAAAGTTTAATAAGTTTTTCCGTCCACTGCAACATCCGTCTTATGCTCCCTAAGGGGCCCCGCGAAATGGCTAGACTGTGCGGCGAATTATTTTTTTATGTTATCAATTTCACCAACGTGTATTCTTTTTTCCTGGCATTATTATATATCATTGGTTTTGCAAGAGATTATTCTGCCTTATGAAAGAAAAAAATAACAAGAAATGCAAATAAATAGCGGAATTTACCGACTTCAAAAAATTATTGAGTAAAGAGAAATAAGAAATACTTATGTTCACCACTTCGTAGCTCGAAACTTCCTGAGTCAGCTTTTTATGGTTTATATGCCAATAAAAGCAGATTTTTATGAGGATTCCAACGCTACCATTATAATTTTCATATGGCCATTATGGCCAGCTCAGGACACGTTTTAAAGGGACGACAATTCGAGCGCATAGGCTGCCTGCTGAGTGGAAACTGACACACAAACCCTTATCATTTCACATCCACTCACACGAGAGAGTTGACAATTAATTTATTTTTTAGGTCTAGCTTGGATCTTTGACGTAGAAAATTTTGACGCAACTCTGATAAATACTTTATTTTTGGCGAATTTTTTACTTTTTTGACGCAATTCGCGTCAAAAGCTCAGATTGCAGACGGGCCCGTTTTGACGCGATCGCGTCACCGTGCGTGAAAGGGTTAAGTAAAATGAGTGCTGGAACGGCAGATAAACTAGGTAACCTTGATGTGTGTGTTTAGGGGAGGAAAGGACTAGCAATACAGGTAATTTCGTACACAAGTTGTTTCGTACCCAGGTTTTGTTAGTTGTTTCGTACACTGAATTTGAGTTTTTTTGTACATACCTGGTGTGTCGTTTCGTAACTTAGTCATCAAGTTAAACTCTTGAGCCGAGTGTACGAAACGACTGTAGTTTCATATAGACTACGAAACAACTTTTAGGTGTACGAATCTACTGGTGTACGAAACAACTTGTGTACGAACTGACTGCATCCTCCTCTCATCAATGCTACGGAGAGGCAAAGATAAGAGACATTAGAGCACCGGTGTACTAGTGCGTGGAATGCATGTACTGTAGGTGCAAAAGTGAAATACATAAAGGTATAAGTGCAGTTTAGACCAATACAATACAACACAACCAATCGGTGGTTTTAAGTATCCTGAACATTTCGTTCTTATTATAAGGAGTACACACAAACCTCGTTTTCCCGGACTAATAGGGGGGAGCACTGGTCCGGGAACCGCAAAAGTCCGATGCCATTACCCACCCCCGGACGTTTATCCTACTCTAGTATTTACTGTCCGGCAACCGCCAATATCAACTACCCCACCGCGGCCTTTTACGTCCGCTGAGCATGCTGCCACCTGGCGGGAGGCAGCAGAGTGTTCAATAGACTCAAGAGACGTTCCTGCACCAGGGGCAGTGGGGGTCAGGGGACTAACGGAGGCTGTGCAGGTGAACCGTGAGTGTCATGTGCCCAAATGTAAACAATATAACCGCTGAGCATGCTGCCACCTGGCGGGAGGCAGCAGAAAGTGTTCAATAGTCTCAAGAGATGTTCCTGCACCAGGGGCAGTGGGGGTCAGGGGACTAACGGAGGCGGTGCAGGTGAACCGTGAGTGTCGTGTGCCCAAATGTAAACAATACGACCGCTGAGCATGCTGCCACCTGGCGGGAGGCAGCAGAAAGTGTTCAATAGTCTCAAGAGACGTTCCTGCACCAGGGGCAGTGGGGGTCAGGGGACTAACGGAGGCAGTGCAGGTGAACCGTGAGTGTCGTGTGTCCAAATGTAAACAATACGACCGCTGGACCGCTGAGCATGCTGCCACCTGGCGGGAGGCAGCAGAAAGTGTTCAATAGTCTCAGAGATGTTCCTGCACCAGGGGCAGTGGGAGTCAGGGGACTGACGGAGGCAGTGCAGGTGAACCGTGAGTGTCGTGTGCCCAAATGTAAACAATACGACCGCTGAGCATGCTGCCACCTGGCGGGGGGCGCGGTCACGGACCAGGGGTGACAGGAGACGCTCGGACCGCCGGACAACTTTGTCAATTTACGAACAGGACCAGGCATTTCAACGTAAAAAAAGAAAAAAAAAAAAAAATGTCCGGGACTCAGACATATACCCGGACCTCGGATTTTGTCCGGCAAATCTGATATCCGGGAAATTGAGGTTTGTGTGTATTTCTAACCCACACAAAAGCTGTCAGAAAGGAAAAAATAACACATGGGGATCTGGGGGGGCGAAACCCCCCCCCAGTGAGGATAGGTTACGTAATCAATGTCCGGTTTAGATTCATAGGTGGGCGTTATCGTGATAATTGATCGCGATAACGATATCGGGTTATCGGTTATCCGATAATTTTTTTCCCGCGTTATCGATTCATCGGTATCGCCGATACTTTTGGTTCCAAACTAGCGATAATTGATAATTAAATTTTTTGGTTCCAGTTTAGCACAGGGGCGAGCCGCGCGTGCCTTGGAGGCAGAAATAGGTAGGTCCGAGCTGGGAACCGAACAACTGTCTAAACCCAGCTAACCGTCTTGACGTCTTCTCAAAACATTCGCTCAGCTTCAGTCCTCACCAGCTGTCGGACGGGGAGGTGTTGCTCCTGCGCGTTCCCGGTTTTACGCGTTTTTTGATGATTTTTTTCCCTATGTTCCCGTGCTTCTTCCGTTCTAATTTTTTGTGCACGTGTATATGAATGTATGTACTATTCGGTGCTATTCTTTAATATCCGTTTATTAACGTTTTGAACACTTACGCCCCAATTCTAAACTGATCCTATTTTTATTGTAATCTTATATTTATTGTAATATTGTGATCCTATATTTACTGTAAGATTTTTTATTTAAAATATCAATATCGTTATCGCTAGTATCGGAATTTTGGATTTATCGATTTATCGGTTATCGCCTTATCGGGTGATAAATTTATTGCCAGTTATCGATTATTATCGGTTATCGCCGATAAGGTTAGCATTATCGATTTATCGGTTATCGTGATAATTTTTTCGTTATCGCGCCCACCTATGGTTAGATTAGTTAACTAGCAGGGGGTCTTGGGGGGCGTAGCCCCCCAGTTATGTCAGAAGAGTATTGGTCAAAAGTATTCAAAAGAAGAGTATTGGTTGAAACTGCATATTTACCTAAAAGAGTATGTAGAGAATAAAGGAATGTGTGATTGGTGGCCAAGGATGTCTGAGAAGAGTAGGTACACTCTACTCCAACTCTAAGAGATGGTATGTGAGTAAAGCGAAAGTATTGAATGAATGGTTCAATGATAGAAGCTGGGGTAGTGAGATGTTATTCTAGGCAAGTTCACGACCACTGAAATTGTGGGGTTAAAGCACATAAAAATCACTAGAATGCAGGCTTTCATTTCAACCTAACCCATCTACTGTAATATGTCAAGTCGGTATTGTTTTGGTGCTGAGCTGGGGGGGAATCACCCCCGCTCAATCACTAACCTAACCTAGACATATAGTCAACTGGCCAACCTAACCTAACTGTTCAGGCTATTGCTGGTATTTAATCCCTGAATTCAGAAACACGTTTAAAATAGGAACACTCGCCGACGAAAAAAATAGGAACATCGGCGAGAATTCCTATCGGCGACAGTTCCATGTATTGTCTAGTTACTTGGATAATGTATCCCATTAATAATACCCACTCTAAAATGGGTGGGTATTAGATTGGTAGTGGGCTTTCAAAAGTCCTAGGATTCTTACCTACATCATCGTGTAGATTTCTTCATTCTGAGTACACACAAACCTCGTTTTCCCGGACTAATAGGGGGGAGCACTGGTCCAGGAACCGCAAAAGTCCGGGAATTGCAACAGTCCGATGCCATTACCCACCCCCGGACGTTTATCCTACTCTAGTATTTACTGTCCGGCAACCGCCAATATCAACTACCCCGCCGCGGACTTTAACGTCCGCTGAGCATGCTGCCACCTGGCGGGAGGCAGCAGAAAGTGTTCAACAGTCTCAAGAGACGTTCCTGCAGCAGGGGCAGTGGGGGTCAGGGGACCAACGGAGGCAGTGCAGGTGAACCGTGAGTGTCGTGTGCCCAAATGTAAACAATACGACCGCTGATCATGCTGCCACCTGGCGGGAGGCAGCAGAAAGTATTCAATAGTCTCAAGAGACATTCCTGCACCAGGGGCAGTGGGGGTCAGGGGACTAACGGAGGCGGTGCAGGTGAACCGTGAGTGTCGTGTGTCCAAATGTAAACAATACGACCGCTGAGCATGCTGCCAACTGGCAGGAGGCAGCAGAAAGTGTTCAATAGTCTCAGAGATGTTCCTGCACCAGGGGCAGTGGAAGTCAAGGGACTGACGGAGGCGGTGCAGGTGTCGTGTGCTCAAATGTAAACAATACGACCGCTGAGCATGCTGCCACCTGGCGGGAGGCGCGGACACTGACCAGGGGTAGGGGTGACAGGAGACGCTCGGACCGCCGGACAACTTTGTCAATTTACGAACAGGACCAGGCATTTCGACGTTAAAAAAAAAAAAAAAAAAAAAAAAAAAAAAAATGGACCTCGGATTTTGTCCAGCAAATCCGATATCCGGAAAATAGAGGTCCGGGAAATCGAGGTTTGTGTGTATTTTGAACCCCATTTCCCATGGTACAATTGAATAATAATGGCGTTACATGTACGTACTACCGAAAATCTATCGTTATTTCAGCCATAAACGGTTAAGTTAGGTTAAATCAGATTAGGTTAGTTTAGGTTAGAGGGGGGGTTTGGTTTAGTCATCAAAGTTAGGTTAAATCAGACTAGGTTAGGTTAGGTTAGAGGTGGGATTTGGTTTAGTAACATATGGTATCAAGAAAAAAATAAAATTATCAATAATATGGCAGTGCGAAGCGGTGCATACATCCCCCTATCCCCTGCATACCTGTAAACAAAAAAATATTTCCGACAAAAACAAGTGCCATCATATTCATTCAATACACATTAAAACGATTCAGGAAAACTAAGTTTCGGCCTCGAAATCATTGAAAGCCCACTACCGAAATTTTACTAATTGGGTGTAAGTGGCAGCTATTAATCATTCAATTCATATATAATTATTCGCGCTGGCTAAAACGGTAAAATTATAACCCTTTCCCGCCCTTATTAGTGGTTTTTTCTCTCCAGACCTTCACAAATCCCTTCAGATACCTCTAAAACGAAATTATAAAGTGGGAGAGTTAACCCCTTTAACCTCCCCTCACCCCACCTAAAGTCTTAAATGACCCCCCAAAATAATACTATCCTAACCTCATTATAACCTTATCTAACCCTACCAATAACCTCCTAGCGAGACCTGAGGGCAGGAAAGAAATAGAATTTTACTAGTTCAGGTTATATTGAGGTTATAAGTTTGTAATTTGTTGTGTGGGGACGCGCCAGGAGGTTATATAGTGAGCATACGTCTTCAGTCTTCAGATATTTCCCTTGGGGAGGCATGATATTTGTTTACATTCTAACTGCATTATGATTGGCTAACAATCTCAAAGGTTGATTAAATCTTTCCTCTGATTGGCCAAGCGACAGTCAGCTGAGTTCCATTCCTCGTGGTCGGAACGGAACGGAACGAGCTTGAAGATTGCATCATCGTGAGCTAAGAACATTCGGACGATCCTTTGAAAATACATTTTTGTGGTGTTCGTAGCCCAAGATTTAGGATGGCCGCTATGAACACTCTAAGATGATCTTGGAGGCGGAAAGTTACGAACGTTCGAACATCCAGCCCCAGGAATCAGATATATAATGAAGAGACATTAAAAATGTAGTATTTTTTTCTTTTCTACAAACTAATCAAAGGGCTTCTGATTCTGAATGATATAGAAAATTTTGTGAGAAGGTACAAATAAGACACATGGGACATAGGAATATCACAACCTGCCATGGCCTTCTGGCACTCCCAAGCTTCACTTGTATAGCGCTTTCTTCCTGGTACTGGTCAGTAGTTTTAAATATTTGAGATTCTAATATCTGAACATCTTAAACCCTCATTCCCTATGTAATTATATCATACATAGTAAGAACTCTAAAGAAAAAAGAAATGCAAGCTTCAGTTGAAAAGCTTTAGATGTTAAGCAGAAAACAGCATCAACAAGCCTGAATTCAAAAGCTGTTCCGGCATAAAAACAAACATTGCTCTTGAGCAAGGCCAGTTTTTTGGAAGAAGCGTATGCAAGGCACCAAGGCCACCAGTCAGTCTGTACATGTGGTGGCATGAGAATTACAGAAAAAATGTGTTGACCACAGCTGGATGACCTGACTTACCTTCCTTGTAGAGCGAAAGCAGATCTTTAAAGAAAAAAAAAGCAACCGACAATGAATATTTCTCTGGTTGACCAAGAAATTCTCCGTCTTCTTTGTGAAACGAGTGACTGGCTTTCCGGGTAACACAGTGGTCTGGCGGGTACTCACCGTGTGGCTGGACGTGCGCTGTATCGCAGAGGTTCTCCGAGGCAGCTGGGAGCCCTCGTGCAGTGCTGGTGTTCTGGGGCGCGAGGAAGGCGGCGGCCCTAATGACCTGGTGGGAGTGTGGGGCAGGGGGCGGGAGGAGGAGGGGTCAGGCCGGGACAGGGAGCGGGTGAAGGTGGCTCCCCGGGTGAAGCTGCCAGTGGGAATGGTCCGCTTGGTGGTGGGCTGAACCTCCTCGTCTGTTGATGTATCGTTACCCTGGCAGGAAGAAGATACGTGTGAGGCAACAAAACAAATTTCCTTACAAGTCAGACCTGTTGAAATCCGTCAATGAGTCATCTTAGCATGGAGCTGTGAATTATTCATACATGATGCCCATGCATCCATGGTCAATGTAGATATAACAGTACAGTTCAGACCAGTTGTTGAAAATGTTTAACCTATGGTGTCTGTGGATGTTTCATGCGTGATATTCTAATGATCTCCTCCATTCAGTTTATGCTTGACCTCAGTGCACAGGCTACATATACTTAATCTTTAATGTGTTCAAATTTCTAACTCTGCCATCCTCACAAATGTTTTATTCCAGGAAAGTGATTAGCAACCCTACTGGCTGTTCCCCTTTAAAAAAAATTATTAATACTAATACTAATAAAATGAAAACAGTAGCAGTACTCACAGGACGCGCCGCCCTCCTGGGCTGCTCAGCGACTGAGCGGGCTGATTGGGACCTTTGGATGGCCACTTGCCTTGCCTGGGCACGGAGGGTAGAGGCACGGGTGGGCGGGGGCGTGTGTGTGCGTGGGCGGGGCAGGCTGGCCGGGGGAGTGTTGCAGCGGCCGGGCTCCGGCCCTAATGCTGGGGTTCTTTTTGTGCCTGGCCGCTGAGTGCTTGGCACGGCAGTGGCACTGGCACTGCGCATCAACCTGTGGTCACCTGGCCGGCCACCAATCCGGTTACACTCTGTACTGGATCCTCGTATTTTCTGGAGACATGGAATGGCAGGTGATAACAAAAAACAGAATATAAGCACCATTCCTATGCAGTGATACCCTAAATTTTCCAGGGAACTATATATAGACACCTCCCAGTTTTTCAGTCTGCTTATGACTGGCTAAATGGCTGAGACAGAGGTGAGTATTATGGTTGAAAGCAGCATACTATGCATCCTTCTATCTTAAGGAGTGTGTCACACAAATATTCCGAAAAAAATCTAAATATGTGAAAAAAAATCATGCGTAGTTGAACACTTGAGCAAGCTTGTGACAAAGTATTCTAAAGAAAGCAGCAAAAATTAAAGAGTTATGGCTGATTTTATCCCCCGCCCCTCGTTCGTGACTCATGTCAAGCCATATGCATACATCTTGATTTTTTTTCCCCGAAAAATATCCGTAAAGAAAATTTGTATGATATTCACTCGCATAGGCAAACTGGCACCTCTCAGTCCCTCTCTGTGAGACAGAGGGTCGTCTCAAGGCCTCAGTAGTGAGGGAGTAGAGGGAGAAGCCGGGTGTCACTGCTCGTCTCTCAGCCTTCCACCATTCCTGCTCTCTCCAGACCATTTATTCAGCGCAGGATTGATCTACCTCACGCTCTCTACCTCCTCCACAACCATGCCGAGAATATCAAGGCATAAAGTGACTCGGAGAGAAAGAATGCTTACTGTAGTTCAGCAAACTGTCCATGCGTGTCTGACAGCTAGTCCCCCCTTTTGCCAAAGGGGGGACCAGATACCAGCTATCATATAACACTTCAAGAGTGATAGAGAGCGTGGCTGCGAGAGTAATCAAACAAACCAGACTCATTCAGGCTTAGACTCACCGAGCCTCGAGGTTTAAAGGGCGCGGGGCTTTTTAAACCACGCGCCTTTAACCCGTTGAGGCCAGCCAACAATGTATAATTTTGTAACGCCCAGACCCAGAGTTTTGAGTTGTCCTGTCAGCTGACGGCTGAGAGCCGTCAGTGGGGCTGAGCGTTACACACATATGCGCCGGCTCAGAGCCGTCAGCGGGGCTGCACGGGTTAAATTTCTATATTGAAAATAGTTTTTTTCTAGTTTTTCTTTAATAACTTCGCCACTATTGTACCGAATTTAATAACCAATATATCACTGGGAAGAGGAATGAAAAATGTGATTTTCTGATCATTTTTTTTCAATTATGGCTAAATAATTGCAAAAATTAGCAAATACCTTCACGAAAGGCAAAAAGATTAAAAAAATTATTAACACTTAAGAAAAATGAAATTCTAAATTCTTAAAGATCAATCGTTTGGATATTTTGTAATGCATAATTGGTAGTAAAAAAAAAAATTGCAGTTATGTATCGAGCTATGGATCTGAAAATGAGCGAGGATTATTTCGGCATAAGCATACTTTTGGCATAAAAGAAATAATGACAATACACTGATAATTAAGAAATGGTGTGACGCTGCCCTTAACCCACATCATTGCCCCCGCCATCATCAGTACAGAGGAGGCTGGCCATAGAGCAAGTATGTAAAATGAGAGTATATATATGCCACATTCAGGTTATATCGTCTGTTGTTATAGAGCAGACTAGCCATACACCCCACCTTCTATTACAGCTTAAGGCAAGGAGGTGACATACTCTAGTGGCCGAGGACAGCTTTGGCCGCGGTGCCGTGGGCCGTGAGAACTCCACCACCACCATCGCTGCGTCCTTGATGCGTCGCTGCGTGAAGGTCGACAGCAGGGGCCACTTGCGACACACGGCCACCCGGTTGGCATTGTGGACCATGAACTTCTCCACCTGGCTCAACAGTGTCTCCAGGAAGGTCAGATAAGTCTGTGGGTATAAGCAGAGAAGAAAATGAAGAAAAGAAAAATGAAGAAAATTAATTTAATTTCATATAACAAAGGGTTTTCTTTAAGAGCAGAGCTTACAAATAATGACCACTTCACATTCTAAAAGACTAATGAAAGGTTGGGACAATATAACAAGGAGAGTAAAGTCTTACTTCAGACACCTCTGGAGCTCCCTCTTCCTGGTTCTCCTGCAAGAGCTGGGTGAGCCGCAGGTGGGACAGCACAGCCTGGTCGGGGCGGATCAGTTCCCCTGCCACCCTCATAGTGTCCTTCAGGCTCTCTATGCTCCACCCACTGTCATGGCCCAAGGCAAGAAACCTGCGGAAAGAGGGGAAAGTGCTTGAACTTCTCTTAATGGCTCTGAGGTTTGAGCTTTTTTTTTTCTTTCCATTCCAGTGTAGTGTGTGCTGAATGAGGAAGGAAATAGTGGTTGAAGGAAAGGAGAGAGAAACAGAATTAGAGAGAAAGAGGTAGAGAAAATTTAATCACTCTCTCTCTCTCTCTCTCTTGTCCTGTAGCATGACTAATGGCTGTATGTATATTGACGTGAAGACCTGAGGAGAGGCTGTACCTATCTGAAGCCAACACTCCACTCATGTTGGTTGCAATGAAGCTGGTTGCTGACTCCAGGAGCTGAGCCGCTGAGTCAAACACCGGCTGGGCCCAGCGCACCATGGGGAGGGAGGCCAGCACCCTCTCACACCCTAGAGCACTCTCCAACACATTGCCAACACTCTGGAATCCAAGAATGAAAGGGCCATTAATAGTGCATGCATTCAGTGTTACATGAATACAGACAAGTTCAAAAACCTTCATACTGAGCACATGCAGTTGAGTTCTTTAGATGTCTTCAGTGACAAGGAGGTTCCAGGTTTTGGGAGCACTGAGGGTAGTTTGGAATATGAAGGATCTATCTGTGGAAGCAAAGATGGGCACGTCTGAGGAAACTGTAGCTCCAATTAGCTACAGGAACTACTGTAGGTCTTGCGGCCTCTTGTAGCTTCCTTATTTTCTTATGTTCTTATGTTCAATTATTGTTTTGTATGGCTGCAAGGCATGGGCATTGATGTAGATGTTGGAATTGATTCACATTTACCCACGATTAAAACTATCTGAATAATCTACAATACAAAGAAATTTGAAAGCATATTTACAGGGCACCAATTTCACCATACTGCAACAACCATGCACACATTCATAAGGACCATAGCCAGTGATTTATACTGACCATATCATCCAGTAGCTGTTTAAGGCACCTGTCCTGCACCTCTGGGGGAAGGGCAGCATAGTTCCTGGTGGGCAGGACCACAACAAAGTGTCTGGCCACCCAGCGCAGGCAGCGGTGGTACAGCTCGTCCAGGCAGTACGCTCCGGCAATGGGAAGCACGTCTAACACTCCCTCCAGGCACCCGGAGCATGGCTGCGGAGGAGGTGGAAGTTAATGCTCCGTCATTTCTAAGCACGTGCACATACAGCCACCTTTTAAAGACCATTACTTTCATGTATGTATTTACCATTACCCTTATCTCTAACACAGGACTTTGAAATACTTCTCTTTACTCCTTTACTGCCTCACGAGATGACTGTGAGGTAAAAGGGAAGAGTGGCTACGCTTGTCTCCGAGGTGTTTTTATTCACATCAGAGAAGCAAATGAGTCTCATATTCTTGTTATGTTCACCGATTTCTTGTTTATTGCAAAAAAAACCACAGGGCATGTGGTTGGTTGGAAAACCCTTTTCTAGAAAAACTTCATTGTCAAGTAACAAACAAGGAGCAAAAGGAGACAAATGTTATTCTCACAGGATACCTTTCCTAAGATAGTGTTATCCACATTATACATCTCACTCACAAGCAGCAGTGCCACAGTGAGGGCTACAGGTATGTTAGCACTATGCATCGTTTTAAAAGGATAATTAGTACATAAAAAAACCCATAGGAAGATGGTTTGCATGCATCTTGGTACAGATCAGGTAAACAGGTTTTTCTCCTCACCTTGTGGAAGTAGTGACACATTTTGGCTTTGAGGTGGAGAGCAATCACATCCTTGAGGCCATCCAGCGCCAACATGTCTGCCAGGGCCGCCAGCTCCCCGACCCTCACTCCCTCAGGGACCCTGCTGGTGCCGCTGTAGATGTGCTTCAGGGCCACCATCACACTCTCGGGGGAAAACCTGCACAAAGAATGAACCTTTCTATATTTTCTGCTGGTTAGTTTATTGTGAGGAATCCAAGGCAGACCTAGAAAGACCACAAGCAGGACTGATGCCGTGCTACAAAGAGAAGCACTAATACCCTGGGAATCATTGCTACAGAACAAGAATAAAATGTCTCCTGAGTTGTATAAAGACACAGCCTAGCACAGCTTACATGATAGGCTGCCATGACTCTGCTGCCGTTGTGATCATGATATTCAAGAGTAAACATAACAGAGCATATGAGTGGAACAAATTTCTTTGCAATGCCTCAATAATGTAAAGAAATATATTTTTCAAAGTAGAAGCGCTGAAATTTTGAAGAAACTTAAAAAAGTGAAAGTGTAATACAAACAATACAATATCCTTGAATCTGGGGCTAACTTAGACAACAGTAAAAGAGATCAGAAAACATGAGCTGCTGGTCAAATAATGCAACTAACAATTAAATAATGAAACCCCTACGTACCCCTGGAGCTTGATGACATTTCCTGCAGTCTCCACCCAATGGCCTGACAGCATGGCAGCAAAGTACACACACCGGGAGGCCAGGATGCACTTGTGGGCATGGATGCGCTTCTCCCCAACCTGTACACAGCGCACACCAGTCACTCACACAATGGGTCATGGGTTTTGGGATACATTTGCATCACAGCACAGTACATGGGTGTGTTCATTGCCAGCTTACATTACTTCTTAAACAATCAACTAACTAGCAGCTGAATAAACCCTGACACCATTACATGCCATGATGTCTGATTGCAAATTCATTTACATTTAAGTTATGGAGAGACAAAGGACTATAACGTGAACAAGGACATTTCATGATATTCTCCTCTAGCCATGAGCCCAGTGCTAAGCTGACCCACCTGTATGGTGACATCTGTGTTGACTTCATTCAGGAACATCTGCAGCAGATCCTCCCCGAGCTTGGACTTGTGCTCTGAGCTGCCTTGCTCTGAAGACTCTGCAGGAATAAGGAGGAGGCTGAGTAGGTGATATAACAGCATAAATAAGAACAATAATACGAAACATCCCCCCCCCCCCCCGAAAAAAAAAAAACATAGTAACCAAACTGAACCCTGTAGTACTCACTGTTGGAGCGATCCAGGCTGCTCAGTAGACTGCTCACATCTGATACAGCTTCCTCATCCTCCACACCTTCCTGGATCTTGCTGGAGGGAGCCACCTCTCCTAGGGAGGAACTCTGCGTGGGGCCAAGCTCTGACACTGATATGTCCCTGGAAGTTGCCAAGTCATTGGCCTCAGAAATGGTGGCGTCCTCCTTGGTCCTGGTGGCCGATGCATCCCGTTGCCGAGGCAGAGAGTCTGACTTCTGAGCTGCTGATCTGCCCTTGCTTCTCTTGGATGAGCTCTTGGCTGCCCGGAGAGTGTGGATGGGCCGGGGAATTCCCGAGACAAAATTTCCATCTTTGCCACCATTTGACGACTCATTAATCTTGTCGTTGAGGCTCACGTTTTTACGAGCTGGCGGCTGAGCTATGTACTCCTCACGGCCAATGACAGACTTGGTCATAAGCCGACTGGTATCAGGAGAAGAAAAGAGGATAGAGTCACTGGGAGCCGAGCGTGTCATGGTACTACCCTCTGGAGGCTTCTTGACGGGCGGGGCTGCTGGGCGCCTCTTGGTTTTGGGGGAACCAGAATTTGAAGATGATTCTGCCTCAATGAACATGAAGAACCCCTTTTTCTCTTTACTTTCTTTCCCTTTCCGTCCCTCCTTGCACTCCTCTCTCACCCCCTCATGCTCCTCCCTCTTCTCCAACACTTTCTTGGTGGCATTCTCCACCTGTTTGACATCGGGTACTGCACTCAACACAGGTGGAAGAGATGCAAACTCCTGTGCTTGACTCTCACTGGTTCTGGCCGCCATAGCAGCACCGTCACTCTCTGACCTGCGTTTCCGCCGTGTCTTGGGCGAGGGAGTATCAGCTTCAATGTACATGTACACAGCAGAGGATGGAGCCTTGGTTCTAGAAGCAGCCTCCTTTTCCGCTGGTTTTGGTTCCTCAGCTGGGCTAGGGATGTCCTTGAGATCAATGAACATAGAGAATATGCTTTGATGCTTTTCTTCATCTTTATCCTTGCTCGTCTCCCCGCCATCCTCACCCTTTGCCTCGCCTCCTTCCCTTGCCTCTTCCTCATCCTGAGGACCAATGTAGCCACACACTAGTGGGATCGCGTCCACATCCTTCACAGAGCCAATGCTCACCTGTCGCTCACATTTGGCCAAACACTTCCTCTCCCCGCTAACATCTTTCTCTCGTTTAAGAGTGGAGCCCCCAGACAAAATTGGAGTGTTCTCTGAAAGATCACGGCTTAAACTAGGACTTCCACTTATGGTTTTGCGTCCAAATGACTCCTCTCTAGATAACTCTCTCCTCACTATCTTAGGCTCATTACTGACACTGCTACCATTGCCCAGCCTGCCCTCTGTCTCCTGTTCATCACGCTCCTTCTCTTCATCATCCATCTCCTCTTTATTAATACTGGCAGTGCTACCCTCCATCCGGTCGCTTCTGGTCCTGTTGGTGGCCTCTGCACACCTCTGAGCTACCAAATCTACACTGAGTGAGTCTGGGGAGGGAGTTTGAGTGGCCTCTTCCCTCTCTGTGATCTTCTGTATCTCCACAGCTTCTGTGCTCCTCTGTGACCTTGAGACATGGCGCCGTGAGGGCTGAGGAGCTTCTACTACAGGCTCATCTGTTGAGTGGATCATTGGGAGACCAACAGAGGCTGGACGAGGCAAAGGATCTGCAGCAGTAGCCTCGAGGGCCCCAAGGGAATGTATACTTCCCAGGAGGGCACTGTCCACCATACTGCTATAAAGGGAACCACTCATACCTACACTGCCACTCTCTGAGCTGAGGCTAGCTGTCATCATGCTGGCTGTCATCATATTAGTGGATGGGATGTTGGAGTACGTCTGGAAGTTGTGCTCAAAGATAAGGGAACCCTTCTTGCGCTCAAGTTCTCTCAGCGTCTCCGGGTCCTCTGCACCATCTTGATAGGGGACTAACACACTCTCCTCAGACACCTTCCTCTCCTGTCCACTGCCCCCTTGGCCTGCCCTGTTCCTCTTGGGAGAGTTGGTTGCAACACAACCACTAGACTGCTCAGACAGTTCATGCTTAAGACCTCGGCCTGTGCGTTTCCTGGGCTCTGCCGGGGATTCACAAGGGGAGCAATCTACTGCCCCTTCAATGACTTCAAATGTTCTGGTTCTAACCAGGGGCCTCGGAGGTTCTACTTGTGGACATTTGCCTTTTCCCTCCTTTCCTTGTTCCCTTAGCCAATTACTGTTTCTCTCTGACCTGGCATCAGGACCACGCTTCCCCTCAGGATTATCAGACTGCCATTTGTGGCCAACAGCAACAGGGCTGCCTTCTGAGTCTTGGCTGCTGGAGTTGTCGTCATGACTGCTGGCCAACTCTACCTCCAAGCTGGAAGTCTGATGGAGGTTGTTCAGCCGCTGTTCACTGCCACTGTTGCTGGCACTCGTGTTTTCAAGATCAACACTGTCCTGGGACTCTGCCCCAAAGGACTGTCTCTTATGTGGTAGGCAGTGCTTTGCTAAGGCTAGAGGGGGGCCAGCTTGGTGTTGTTGACGAGCAAACATATCAGCCTGGTGTAAGAAGGCATTCTCTTTTGTGCTGAACATTGCCCCATAACGCAGGGGCCATCCCTCCTTGGGACCCCTGCCTTCTTGAGGACCCGGGCCTGTGTCCCCGTTAGAATAGGTCACTGCGCCACAAGAGGGCTGATCCAGTCTACTATTGGGGTGGTCTCTGAGCATGAGGACCTCAGGGAGCCTTGGGGAGATATCTCCTTCCTGTCCCGTAACCGTCCCTGCAGGGACTCGCCACTCACCTGCATGGGGGAGGTCTGCAACTCTTTGATCATGCACACATTGAACACTGGTGACTCTTGGCTGGACAGGGGAGCGCCTGGAGAGGTGTCATCCTGAGGGGATCTCTTAGTGAAGGTAATTGACCCTTTGCAGGGAATCTTGCAATTCTGACTTTGGACAGCATGAGTGTCTAGGTTATCTTCCACACTGTTACAATTACTAATGTTAGGTCTTGAGCCATCCTTGGCACTGCACTGAGCCAATCCTGATACGGGATGGTCAGTGACATTCATTGTCTGTGCAAGCAGCTCTAATTGTCCACCGACAATTTTCTGACCAGACTTGGGTCTCACCGACCCTTGGTAGGGCGGGTGCCTCTTCAGCAGTGCAGCCGTGGGTGTGGCGCAGGAGTCAGCATTGCCTGGTGGAGTGATGGCGTGTAGGATGCGCTGGTGTGGTGAGTCATGGCCTGGAGGGCGGCGGCCTAATTCCCGCACGTTGCCCCTCTTTTCACTCAGGTGGCCGAGGCGTAACTGCTCCAAGATGAGCCGCTGGATGCGCTGCTCCTCCTCGAAGCTCAGCTTTTCAATCCTAATCTGGCTGCGGTGGAGAAGTGCTCGCTGCTGCAGCACCAGCAGAATACCCTCTAGCTTCCCCCGTAGGGCTGTCCCTGCTGCACGGCAGGTCTCTGCACTGTAAAGACTCCTGTGGGGGAAAGGACAAGATAATACAAAAGAATTTCAAATAATATAAGAAAATTACTACAGTGGTCCCTTGTAAAATGCAGACTAGGGAGACTATCCATTAAAAGAAGCAGTGATATAAATTGCCATCTCTGCACGAGATACATGAGGCATGAGAATGAGAGACACAGATCTGTGCAGGCAAACCCTTCAAGATTGGTATGCAGTGACATCACATAGGACACAATGAGTTGTGTTTTCCAGGTCCACACCAGGGCTTGGTGTGAAGCAGCCTCATCAATGGCTTGATTACTGAGTCTTGATTACCAAATCATCCACAAGCTAAGCCAAGACTGCTCCCTGACCTCTGTTGTTGGCCATGATAGGAAGGTGTGCTTGGTTTCAAAAGGATGACTAGCACATAAACAATGTACAGCAGCTTGGCTTGGTTTTATAGCCAAACCACTTGCATGGACTGTAAAAACACGTCCTAGTACCTGAATCAAGCGATACATGATGGAATGCTTAAGACATGGTTCACATCACATAAGATATTACACCAACACTGAAAAATTATGCTGGGATAGGGAAGAAAAGAGAAAAGAAAGATTTATGCAAAAAAAACAAGAGAGAGAGAAAACAAAAGCTTACCGTGTAAATTTTTGTAGTTCCTTGTACTCAACATCCGGCAGCTGGATGCAGATGAGATCTCGTCCTGGCTTCCTGCCACAATATTGGTACTTGGCAATTTCCTGCAGCAGGCGCCACACAACAGGAACCCTTGCAGCAAAGAACAGCTGGTGGCAATAAACGTTGCCTCGTGACGCTTCAAGCTTGAGGTCCACTAACAGTGACTTCTCATATAAGCTGAAAGAGGGAGATCAATCCAGCTCTTAATTAGTGTTCCTTCTAATGCCACATGTTTAATGAAACATGAAATTTGTGCTTGCCTGTACAGAAAAGACTCATTCACAAAAATTAATTACTATACCGTAGTAATGCCAAGTCATATACACTTCAAACAACAAGCTGATGATGCATTGATATTATTACAGTAAAACATTGTCATCTTGTGATAACTGCAGGAATGGACAGTCTGAATCAACAAATTATCTTAGTTTATTGCATAGAGCTTGGGATGAGATTATAAAGAGTCATATCAGATACTAATATGATTTATCCAAACCTAACAACCTCTCAAATCTATACGAGACATTCTATGATAAAAAAAACTCCCAACCATATCAAGTGCACGTGTAGTGACAGTCGTCTTATGTGCAAACCTGACACTATCTCCCTTGGTTGTGTTAATAACAGGCATCTTTAGTTATTTGCTTCTGTAATAAAGTTTCCTTAATCAGCAAAGTTTTCCAATGTTTAAGATATTCATCCTGTTGATTTGTAAATGATACTGTCCAGTCATCACAAAAAGAAATCAACCCTATTCATATATTTTCCCCTCTCAAGCTGTCTGGTTAGTTTTAACATTTTCCCTGCTATGCCTCATCCTTCTTTCTCTTGCAATGATCCAGCAAGCCTGGCTGACCTAGCAAGCTGCCATACTTGATGTGGTGGCAGCCCCTCTGTGCACTTTCCCTTAAAAAGGTAAATTAATAACATCTATAATAATATAAGCGAAAGTGTGTGTGTGTGTGTGTGTGTGTGTGTGTGTGTGTGTGTGTGTGTCCGCTCCAGGTGCCGCCCCCTGTTGCGGAATCCCCTCATATGGCACAGTTTTGGAACCGGCTCGAGCAGGGGAAGGTTTTAAGCCCATTTATGAGATGATCCGATCCCTTTTTTTTTCTTTTTTTTTCAGCAGCCTATTAGCGAGAATTGTGGAAAAAAAAGTGGGTTGCGAGAATTGAGGAAACCTTGATGTAGGGTGATGGGTAATGGGTGAGTGAATGGGTGGGGTGATGGGTAATGGGTGTGGGGTGATGGGTGAGTGAATGGGTGGGGGGTGATGGGTGAGGGAATAGATGGGGGGGTGATGGGTAATGGGTGAGTGAATGGGTGTGTGGTGATGGATAATGGGTGGGGGGGGGGGGTAATGGGTGAGTGAATGGGTGGGGGGTGATGGGTAATGGGTGAGTGAATGGGTTGGGGGTGATGTGAATAGGTTGGTGTTAATACATACATTTCTACATCCATGATTTCAGGAAAGCTAGAAGGGGCTATCTGGAGAGAAGGCCCACCAATAGCCCTCCGCAGGAGCTAGCCAAAAAGTCCGCCCGGAGGGCGGCTTTGCGGCTACTGTCACATAAATTCTATATTAGGGTGTCCAAATGCAAGTTTTGAAATGTTGCACGCTCGTGTGTTATTCCGGTTCTCTCATAGTAAAACAGTATTGCGTTGAAATTTTGGGCGAATTGAATAATATTTAGGGGTCCCGACAAAGTGAACATTTAGGTGACGTGACTCGAATTTCAGGATTTTTCTAAATTTCCACTTTTTTTCTCCCTCAAGTTATCAACATGGCAACAAGAGCCGCTAGTAATCTTTGGCTGATCGACAAGGCTCCAATCGATGAAATCACCGGAGCCCGGCTACCATCGAAGGAGCAGGTCCTCCTCCGCTACTACCACCACCACCGGGAGATGGGGAAGACGGCGAGCGGGAGCAGGAAGGCGGTGGTGGAGGAGGTTCTCCCCTTCTGGTTGCGCGCCGGGATTCCGACAACTACAGTAATACACGCCGGCACGAAGCTGTCAAAGCTGGTAAAGGCGTACAATGACCTCAAGAAGAACAAGAACAAAGACAGGCCGAAACATCGTATGGATGAGGAGATTTTCAAAGGAGACCTCCAAGAAATCTTCGACCTCGCACACTCCTCCTCTCTCCAACGGGCCAGACGTGAAGGACGAGGACAAGGAGTTCCTACGGAGTCAGAGAGAAGACAGAGGGAATCATCCATGGCTGGAATTGACCTCGTGACAGCGAAGAAGGTGGAGAAGCAGGTCGAGCGCGGAACTCGACTCAAGCGGCTCCGGGAACGTGAAGACGCGACATTGCCAGGCTGACTGAAAGGGCAGAAATCCCAAGCCCAAAGCCAGTAGCAGCAGCAGCAGTCCTGTGTCGACGACGTCATCACCGGCTCGTGGATCTCGAAGCCAGAGGAAAAAACTCAAACAGTCGCCATCGATCTCCGTGAAGGATCTTAACCTCATTCAACTTGGGATCGAGAGAAGTTGTCGGGTGCAGCAAGCAACATCAACGTTTGCAGCTACCGCTCAAGTTTTTGGAATGGACATTGGGAGTATGGCGGTCTCGAAGAGCACGGTCCATCGAGCACGAATTGCGGGGAGAGAGCAAGCCGCCGAGAAGATCGTGGAACTGCAGAACCAGGAGATACCTGAGAGGTTGGTCCTGCATTGGGACGGAAAACTCCTCCCGTCCCTCTCTGGCGATACGGAGGACCGCATCGCCGTCCTCCTCACGGGGGAAAGATGACGCCGAGTTCCTTCTTGGGTCCCGGCAAGCTCGGATTCGACTGGCAGAAACGTGGCTGCAGTGGTCTTGAAGGAGGTGGACGAAGCGGGTGTCAGGGACAAGATCATCGCCTTCTGTTTCGACACCACGGCTTCGAACACTGGCATGGTGCAAGGTGCTTGCATTCGGATTGAGCAAGAACTCGGACGAAGCTTGCTTTGGTTGGCCTGCCGCCATCTTTGTCCACGAGGTGATCCTCAAGGATGTCTTCGAAGCCAAACCTCGGCTCTTCCTCTGGTCCTGACATGGAATCTTCAAACGACTCCATGATCGATGGTCCTTCGTGGATTCCTCGCAGAGAGAGACGGTGGAAACATCAGAGGACCTCGTAGAGTTCTTCGCCATCAATGACACTGCCAGCAAGCTGAAGGACGACGCATTGGCCTTCCTGAAGGAGGCTCTGATGTCTAAGAACCATCCCTGGGAGGACTATGAAGAACTTCTCCGTCTCTCCTACCTGTTCCTCGGTGGTGAAGGTCCAGCCAAACCATTCCGCCGTCCTGGAGCTCTCCATCAAGCCGGTGGATGGCCAAGGCCATCTACTGCCTCAAGCTTCAGATGCTGAAATCCCAGCTGTCGCTGACTGGTCGAGAGAAGGCCGGAGTGGAATGAGTGGCCCTCTTCGTTGCTCTGGTGTACTGCAAGCAATGGCATGAGGCACCGATCTCTGTGAAAGCTCCGTTGAACGACGTGCTCTTCCTCGAGATCCTCAAGACATACCCTGACCAAACCGTTGCCAAGGCAGCAGAACAAGCCCTGCGACGCCACCTGTGGTACGTTTCCGAGGAAAACGCGGGACTGGCCTTCTTCGACTCAAGGATTGATGTGGAGGAGAAGAAGCAGATGGTCAAGGCATTGGACAAGCCCGTCTCGAAGAAGGAACTCAAGCGATTGGAGGGAAAAAAGATGACGATGTCTTCCTCCCTCTCGTCCTTCGTCACTTCGAAGACACGGTCCTTCTTCAGAAACTCGACGCGGACGAGGGCTTCCTGGCAAAGACCCGGCATTGTGGAGGAGGACGACCGATTCAAGGACGCTCGGAAACGGGCACTTGGCCTCTGAGTGGTCAACGATGCCGCGGAGCGGGGCATCGCCCTAGTCCAGCGCTACCTGGGGTCCACGAAGTCGGCCGCACAGGAGAAGTATCTCCTCCAGCTAGTCCACCACCATCGGAAACTTGTGGGGCGGGAAAAGAAGGAGGACCTTCAAAAGAAGGCTTTCTGAATGGAAACAATGAAAACTGTATGTTTTGGTTTCCTTATAAGTTTCTTTCTAAAAATATGGGATGTTTTGAGTTTTTCTTTGTTTTTGAAGGTTATTAGAAAATTGTTCAGTTTGTCGCGACCTCTAAATATTCTCCGAATTTCATCTAATTTCACAGGAACTCTTCTTATGCATGTGTGAACAGAAGTAAAACACGAGCAAGTGAAAAAACATGCTTCATTTTTTCCCTCTATGATCTTGGGACACCCTATTCTACATGCTACAGAAAGACTACAACATCTACACGGGCAAGACATGTTCAGCAATTTCATCATATAACCCAGAAAGTCTTAACTATACACCTCACTTTTATGTCCTATTTTCAATAACACAAACTGCAGCAAATATGTCTCAAAAGAAAGGTTCACAGATCTGGCATGAGAACATACTTTTGGAGACATTTCTTTGCTAACAATCTGCACATAACAGGCATAAAGAGGGAGCTGTAAAAAGGACTCACTGCACACTGAAAAATCTAGGAAAAAAGTCAAATGTATACAAACCCAAACACATCAGACACCAGCTGCTCTGTGACTCTTTTTTGCAGCTCCAACCTCTCGCGCTCATACCTCAGCCGGAGAGACGAGGTCCAGGGCTGCAGGTGACGTCTGGCACGCTGTCTTACCGCTGAGAGGGGGGAGGGAGGGACACACGGCGTAAAGGGGGAGTCTTAAAAACAATTGTTGACAAATGAAGAACAAACTGTCATAGTTATACCATAGACCACTGTATACAGTAGTCTATGGTTAGACCAAAGACTTGGGTTAGACATAATATATTGTTGTGCTCATGTTCAAAGTAGTCTTGATACAACATGAGTTTTGGGGAGTATGTAATGTGGCCACTGCTTGATGGAAGAGGCTCTACATCATGAATGGAGTGACCTTTTTAAAGAACTACACATATTCTCTGAACAAAAGTGTTGTATGATGGGAAGCAGCTCATGAAATTAACTGGTAGGACAAAACAAGGCAGTTAGCAACGTGTTGGTTCTTTGTACTTCATTTTGGTTCAATTGGTAAAATGGTTTCCAGGAAATATTAACTTAAAAAAAACAGCTTTACTGAGTATTAAGAAAAAGAAGATAATCATGACAAATAGTCACATTAAGAGAAGACTTGGCACTGAAGGATGACAAAAGTATAAATAAATCAACGCCAAGTGAAACATGAAATCTAAAACTAAGAAACAAAATTGAAACTAGTCATTAAAACATCTGTCATTTAATGACAAAAATACATTTACTGCAAGTGAGCATAATACAAGTACAGATCAAGTGGTGGCCCTGGTAGTATTGTCACTACACTTAAAAGGCTATGTATCTAGTCTAATATGTGTGGTTTTACCATGGAGCTCTTTGTTAATCAGCAAATGGACCAATGTTGGTGATTGCAAATGATTAGCATGCATAAAAGGCACTGCAGAGGAGAATCAAGCTTACATTGTCGGTCCATTGACAGCTTGGGCCATAATCCTGATTAGCAAAAGCATCACTTCTGTAAGAAAACATAGACTGCTCAGGACCAGGAGGACATGAGGGACATCACATTTTGGTATGAGAATAAAAATACGACTCCAGCAAGAACAATTATTTACAACTAGGTGTTGCAATGCATGATGAACATATTAATCAGCAAGGTGCAGTGTGCATGGCAGTAAAGTGGCGCCTGAGCAAACATAATGATTATTTCCTACTTTCATCTCCAATCAGCAATAGACACTTATAGCTGTTTCTTCATTTTGTGCTTTGTGGCCATGAATGCAGTACTTATTAGAAGAAAAAAACATATAAGTAAAAGTGAATAGCTTGTAGAACTGACAAAATATACGACCTATAATACATATGACTGCATTTCTTCTTTACCTACTCTTAATACTAATCAGATCGGATCCATTATGCTGGAATTTTTTTTTTTCCGAATACTGATCTGAGCATCCAGTAGCACATCAAAAATTATTGTTACTAGATCGCAATCCAGATTTAATCTACATTTTTTGGTGCCACAGCCCAGCCCTCTGCCTTATCCACATACAAGCACCTTCATGATCATTGTCTCCCATCACTTCATTCCCCACGATAGACACAGCAAACCCTTAGGTGGCTTCTGAAAACACCAACAATGCTTCAAATACATGCATTTAATCACAAATCTTGCTTCACTTGATTATTTTCCCTATCTAATCTGAGCATGTATTGTTATGACTGGTCACAAAATGGGTTTCCTATATAGTGCCGACCGGGGTAATTTGGTCCTTCCAACGGACCGGTTCTATTCGGACCGCCATTTTTGCTTTGGTGTTTGTTTCAATATAAATAAGAGTGTAACAGTTTTGAATATCCCATGTAGTAAAACAACCATTTTAACATTTCTAGTATTAATATGAATATAAATATCGATATGTAACTGAACCCAGAAACCAAAATCGAAAATGAGTAAAATGACAGCAAAAAAAAGTTGCGGCAAAGTTTGTTTACAAAATCAGCTGATTTGGCGAACTTTCATGGGATTCAAATACGAGATGGAGTACATTCTTGTAAATAAGCGTATATATAGTGTTTTTCCTCTACTTTAACATGAAAATATCAGAAATGCTCTATCTTGTCTCATTTTTGTATGATCAATGCTCAGTTTGGGTCCATATTTACCCCGGTGACAAAAACACTCGCGGGGTAAATTGGACCCAGTGTAATGTACCCCCCAACGGCATATCACGGTGAGGATTAACTGCTTATTTGCACTTGTTTCTTTTGTTTCAGGTTGTTGAAATGCTAATATGGAATTAGTCTAGTGGGTGCTGTATATAAATTAAGGGTAAATTTTACTCAAGGACCAGAATTCTCTACACAATTGGGAGAATGATTTCTGTTTACCTTAATGGATACGGTAAATGTGCAGTTTCAACCAATACTTCCTATAACCAATACTCTCCTGACATAACTGGGGGGCTATGCCCCCCCCATACCTCCCTGCTAGTTAACTAACCTAACATGGGCATTGATTACGTAACCTAACGGTATTATTTTACATTAGGACCGAAATTCCCTACACAATTGGGAGTGTGGTTCTGTTTACCTTATTTAATTCTAGGAAACATTTTATCTATGAGTTTCCGTCGCAAATCATTACTTTAGAAAGATAATGACATGTTCAAGGGAGGCGAGAGCCAAGTGTTTACGTGCGCCTGACTCTTCTTCCTCTTGTGACCTGCATCGTCTGTTCTTCCCTTGCCGTGGACACTTTTTTAATGCAGATTTGACATTAGTTGGAGGTTAAAGCGTGTGTTAGGTTAGGTAGTGAGTCAAAAGGTGGGGTTAGGTTAGTTAATTTTCATATCTCCTATACACTCGGATCTCCTTCCTATTAAAAACATCTTATATCTCCCGAAAGAAGTGCTTTTGACGGAAGCTCATAGAGAGAATGTTTCCTAGAATCTAATAAGGTAAACAGAAACCATACTCCCAATTGTGTAGGGAATTCTGGCCCTAGTGTAAAGTATTACTAAATTAAGTAACAATGCTTAGAAATTATAAAAGAAAAACTAACATAGACCTAGAAAAAGAAGAAAGACTAGGAACTCAAAGACTGGAACCCAAACGTGTGCGTGTTGGTCATCTTTTCCGCCTAACCAGAGAATGTGAAGAACAGCTCACATAATGTTTGATAGTGTCCATGGGCATGGTATGACATGTTGTTTCAGTTTTTGGAGGTTTGTCAAATTTTTAAGATTTTTTTTTATATATATATTTATATATATATATATATATATATATATATATATATATATATGACCAATTTACCCCAGAGTTAGGTCCGATTTACCCCATTAGTGTAACAATGCGGTCCGCACTTCGCAGTGTTTGTAACAGAGCTATAATGGAAATTTGTTCAAACTTTAATGACATATAGGTAGTGACCCTCCTATGATTGTATTAACTTTTTGTTTGTTTATTTCAATAGATATGGAAACTAGATCAAAGTTTGTCAAAACCAGGACCAAATTACCCCGGTCGGCACTACCGCATTCTACAATATAAAATTATGCAATAAAATATTAATTTTACCACTATTACAAAAAAATGCAATGCAGTAATACGAATTATATGATTTATTAATAAAAGAAAATCAAAAGAGTGGAAGTGAAGAGAGTGATTGAAACTTTGAAGGATGAAGAGGAAGAAGGAATGGATGGGGTTACAGTAAAACCCTTATAACTCGGCACTGTATAACTCGGAATTTGATATAACTCGGCATGGCAAAGACATTTTTTTTTTTTTTTTTTTTTAACACCTATGTCTATAGCGCGTGTAGACAGTGACCTCCAGGGGTGGGATGGTAGGCCCTGGAGGCTCACTCGAGGGCTGTGATGGTTGGCCCTCGCCCGTGGTGGTGCAGGCAGGATTGTTATAGTGACGCCTGTGATTAGAGAGGCTCATACCGCCCCCCTGTGTCCTCCCATGGCACTCACAGTCGAAGGTAGAGTTAATGGACAGGGCATAGTGTTGCAGTAATTAAGTGCTCAAGTGATGTAAAATTAAGTTGTACAGGTACTGTACTGTATACAATACAATACAGTGTTGTGATTATAAAGTGATTAGTTATACCAGTGTTAAAATGCGACTGAGTCCCCCTAACATCTTCTACATGTTACAACAAGGCTCCCCTCTCCTTGGATTACATGCCTGCTGCTACCCGTTCAATGGTAAGTGTAGTTTTTATGCTTTTACAGTACTATGTTTACATTTAAAAAAAAATAAAAAAATAATAATAATAACTTTTATTTTTTTATACCCATATCAGAGGAGGACATTGCATAACTCGCCCCGTTGAATAACTCGGCAAGGGCCAGAGCCCCTACGTGCCGAGTTATAAGGCTTTTACTGTACGGTGGTGTAAAAGTATGGAGGATAAACTGATATTGACTGGATGCACAGGATATGTGGATTATCACGGGGAGAGGGCAGGGCACCAATAGACTGAAAAAATCCCACTATGATCCCACTATGCAAGGGGAAGGATAGTAGATATGAATGTGGAAATTATAGACGTGTAAGTCTCATGGGTACAACTGGAAACATTTATGAAAAAATTGTGATGGAAAGGCTGTCGATCACATCAAGTAGGATTAGTGAAGAGCAGGAAGGGTTTGGAAAGGTAGGGGTTGTGTGAATCAGACTTTTTATGTCAGCATTCCACTTGAGCAGATTCACCCCTTCACGCCCAGATCTTTCCTTTGCTATATAAAATTGTCTGTTGTTAGCCATAACATTACGAAAACTAACTGAAAATATCAAATTAGCTAGTCGACAAGGACACTAAAACAGGTCTTAGCTATAAAACATTGCTTATATTCATTAAAATTGTCTAATGGTACCCAAATTACAATGAAAATTACGTTCTGGGCCTCAAGGGGTTAAATGTTAATGAAAGGGATGAAAGTTTGGATGGACCTTGAGAAGCATACAACATGATTGGGTAAAATTCTAGAGTCCTTTCCCGCCCTTATTAGTAGTTTTATTTTCTCCAGACCTTCACAGATCCCTCTTACAAGTAATTATAGAAAGGGGGAGAGATACCCCCTTCAACCCCATAAATGACCCCAACTGGAACCCCCAAAATAATATTACTAACCTAACCTCACTATAACCTACCCTAACCTTACCAATAACCTCCTAGCGAGACCTAAGGGCGGGAAAGGCCTAGAATTTTACCAGTTTAAGTTAAGTTATATTGAGGTTAGGTTAGTAATTTTTTTATATTTCAAAATCTCTCCCCCACTTTATAATTACGTTTTAGAGGTATCTGGAGGGATCTGTGAAGGCCTGGAGAAAACCCCCCCACTAATAAGGGCGGGAAAGGACTCTAGAATGTTACCCATGATTGATCGGACAGCAGTGATGGATGTAGTTACTGAGGGTGTGTGGTGCATCTGGGAAACTGATGAATGGTGTGAAAGCTTTCTGATGAGGATGCAAAAGTGTGCATCACAGCAAATGGAGAAATGAGTGAAAATGTAGGCATACAAAAAGGTGCGAGGCAAGGCTGCTCTACCGTATCTATAGACAGTCACAACTGGAATACTGCCGCCGTATCTTAATCCAAGGCGTCTATGGGTACGGAACCGTACCTCTCCCTGGCCACGGCGTATCTATGACTGCTTTAGTGGTTTAAGAGGCAGGGTACGGGACTGCCCCAGAGCGATGGGGTAACACTGTCTAGAGTTACCGCGGCCTCCTGTATCAAGTGACAGCTCGCACGCTTGTGTGGTTTCTACAGCACACACACACACACACACACACACAGTCCTTGCAGCGAATACGCGGAGTTACATGTGGCCCATAGGATTGGGCAGTAAACGTGATGTACTTATATAAGGGTGACTCATATAGGTCCATATAAGGCAAAGTTAATAGTCAACACAAAAAAAAATCTATGGTAAAAGGCGTGTCCTTCAGACTGACGTAAACATGGCAGGTACTTAACACACACACAGCCACTAAGACACTATTATGACACTTCTGCTCCATTCACATAACGCAGAGGCATAGAAGAGTGGGCTTACAGCAGGATAGGGGCCTAGGGGAAGTGGCGGCAGGGAAATATGTGGCTATCCAGATCTGACAGCACAGTACTAGCAGACGCCATATTGGCAAGACTCTTGATCTTGATCCTACGCGTGTAAACACAGCGCGCGACACTTCTGTAAGGGAGAAATAATTATCTCTCCTCAGTTGTCTCTTCCATTGCCAGTCATTTCCCCAATTGTCTCTCTCACTACCAGTCATTTCCCCAATCATCTCACTACCAGTCATTTCCCCAATTGTCTCTCTCACTACCAGTCATTTCCCCAATTCTCTCACTACCAGTCATTTCCCCAATTATCTGTCACTACCTGTTATTTCCCCAATTGTCTCTCACTACCAGTCATTTCCCCAATTGTCTCTCACTACCAGTCATTTCCCCAATTGTCTCTCTCACTACCAGTCATTTCCCCAATTGTCTCTCTCACTACCAGTCATTTCCCCAATTGTCTCCCACCACCAGTCATTTCTCCAATTGTCTCTCACTACCAGTCATTTCCCCAATTGTCTCTCTCACTACCAGTCATTTCCCCAATTGTCTCTCACTACCAGTCATTTCCCCAATTATCTCTCACTAGCCTACCAGTCATTTCCCCAATTGTCTCACTACCAGTCATTTCCCCAATTGTCTCTCACTACCAGTCATTTCCCCAATTATCTCACTACCAGTCATTTCCCCAATTGTCTCTCACTACCAGTCATTTCCCCAATTGTCTCTCTCACTACCAGTCATTTCCCCAATTTCTCACTACCAGTCATTTCCCCAATTATCTCACTACCAGTCATTTCCTTAATTGTCTCTCACTACCAGTCATTTCCCCAATTGTCTCTCTCACTACCACAAGCATCTCCTCAGTTGTCTCCTTACACAGACCTAACAACAACACCATCCATTCACCATGTCCCTTTTTAACCCTCCATCCCTTCTCTCCGTCCACTCATACCAAATACTGTCTGTCAAGATGGCACAGCACACTGGCTTGTGAGAGCTAAACGTGTCTGTTTCACCATGAAACATAAACAGGGTAAAAAATATTTAGCACATATTGGACATTTATTTATATAAAATTAATTTGCGTCATTGTACTACTGTTGTAATTGTCAATTCATCACAATTACACTAATCTCATGATACACAAAGGGAACAATTCACAGCAGACAAAGGAGATTCCTACTCTTGAAATGAGTGATGCTATGTTGCCCGTGGTGATGATAATGATGACACCATTCAAGCAGAAGAGGAACAAATAAATCTGATCATCTACAATTTGCAATAAGCTACAATCTATCAATGAGACTAAGGAGACATTGGTGACCTTCAACATAACCTGCGATCAATTATAAATTCAAAGTCAAACTATAGTTAGAACAGCATTACAAAATGTTATGTTCCGTGTAATCATATTCACACATTTCCATTTGTCCACTTAATCACTTTTCTCTCATCTCTTTTCTGTCTTCAAATACTGAGTAACGCTCATTATTCTGTATTGATTCCTTCAGCTCCGAATTCCTTTTTGTGTCATTCATGTTCCGCTTTCCGTCAATTTCCTCTTACACGTTTGTAATTCTTTACTCTTACATTATTTATCTGGAGGAACTTAGGTGTCCTCACAGACTGTTCCCTCGCCCACAGCCTTCAGAGCCACCAGGTGTTGCCGCATCTTTCCACTGTCTTGGCTGGTCATTAAATTCTGGAAAAGCTTTACTCTCTGCCTGAAAATGCAAATAATAATAATTAGCATAAATGTATTTTTTTGTAACATATCATGCATAATACAATGGAAGTTGCAAAAACTATCACAGCTCTCGGTCATATCAAATACAAATTTCTTCCAATATTTCACAACATAAGATTGTATTTTAGCCACCACAACTGGGCAAAAGTGAGTCTTACTCAAAAGTCTTTCAGGGGGTTTAGCCAACCTGCACTCCCACAGGGAGACATGGCAGTGCCTCCCCCCTGAGATGTCTGTCATTATTAAGTTTATCTGAGTGGCTCAAGAACCTCTAACATTTCAATTTTTGTTTGTTAGTCTGCATAAGATGGTAATTTCACCCACCTCTTACTGATACAGGTTTTCTCAAGCTCTTTTGACTTCTCAGCAGCTCGCACAAGGATGGGATGCGGCACCTCCGCCAGGCGGGCCACATTGAGGCCATAACTCTGGCCAGCACTCCCGGATGTCAGTTGATACATGAAGGTCACTGCTTCCACACCATCGCTCTCTGTTCATGTAAAGACAGCAACTGTGGTTGATTTCATAATGAATCTTAGTATACCTAAACACAAGACATTAAAAGTTAGTTTCCTACCCCCTTGAGGTACTGCTCCCTCGTTTCCTTATCTTCTATTCTTCGAAATTCATACTTTCATCTGCATAACTTAAAGGAAGTCTCTTTTACACCCAAAATATATAAATATATATATATATATATACAGTAAAACCCTTATAACTCGGCACTGTATAACTCGGAATTTGACATAACTCGGCAAGGCAAAGACAGTTTCCCCCCCCCCCCCACCCCCCATCTATGCCTATAGCGCGTGTAGGCAGTGAGCTCCAGGGGTGGGATGGTAGGCCCTGGAGGCTCACTCGAGGGCTGTGATGGTTGGCCCTCGCCAGTGGTGGCGCAGGCAGGATTCTTATAGTGACACCTGTAATTAGAGGCTCATGCCGCCCCCCTGTGTCCTCCCATGCACTCGCAGTCGAAGGTAGAGTTAATGGACAGGGCATGTGGGTGTTCTTAGGCCACTCGACGGTGCAGAAAGATTTCAAGTGGATTTATGGGTCTCACTCGGGATCGAACTTGGGTTTTCGAGAACGCCACTCGGTGACGCTAACCACTCTGCTACCGCCTCCCCTAGATTGCATCGCTTGGTTTTCACTCGGTATATCATGCCCTCACAACCTCTTGTGTGAACATGTAAACAGAAAGTCGGCAAAAAATAATGTATCTCGGCATATTGCTGTTATAACTGCATCTCTTTGCTTACACTCGGCAAAGCCTTAGTCGCATAAAGTAGTGTTTTTGTCCTTTTCACCTTTCCTGCAGGCTCAGACTCTTCAATTTCATTGAAGTCTCCCTTCCTGCTGGAGACACCCTTGAGTGATGGAGCTGACATCTTGAAATACAGTACTGTATGATGTAATCCCAAAACACGTAAAATAGGTGGCAAAGTAAAGCAAAGGTCAGGAACCAGCGCGTAGGCTGTCAGCTGCTGAGCCGTGTTTATGTCGTCAAAGCACCGTCTTGGATACGAATTCCGTTTTTTGTCGAAATTAAAAAAGGATTGGTTTCTGCTTAAAAAACACAAGAAGCTTGGTAGGAGCCGAAATAATAATCAATGCAAAACATTGCAAACAATATCACAGAGTAGTATAACACACATTTCAGCAAGTGTTATTGGATTGGGATTCGTAATCCAAGACGGTGCTTGGACGACAAAAACACGGCTCAGCCTACGCGCTGGTACCAGACCTTTGCTTTACTTTGCCACCTATTTTACGTGTTTTGGGATTACATCATACAGTACTGTATATCAAGATGTCAGCTCCATCACGCAAGGGTGTCTCCAGCAGGAAGGGAATGGAATTGAAGAGCCTGAGCCTGCAGGAAAAGGTGAAAGTGTTGGCAAGGATGGATGTAGGTGCGTCCATGCGTGCTATTTGTGCTGAGTTTGATATAAATCCAGCACATTCTATTCTACCCGTTCACTGGTAAGTGTAGTTTTTATGCTTTGACAGTAATTTTTTTTTTTTTTTTTTAAACCCATATCAGAGGAGGACATTGCATAACTCGGCACATTGAATAACTCGGCAAGGGCCAGAGCCCCTATCGTGCCGAGTTATAAGGGTTTTACTGTATATATATATATATATATATATATATATATATATATATATATATATATATATATATATAATATATATATATATATATATATATATATTTATATATATATATATATATATATATGTATATATATATATAATTATATATATAATTATATATACGTATATATATATATATATATATATATATATATATATATATATATATATATATATATATATATATATATATATATATATAGTATATATATATATATATATATACTATATATATATATACAGTATATATATATATATATATATATATATATATATATATATATATATATATATATATATATATATATATATATATATATATATATATAATATATATATATATAATATATATATATATACACACATTCTGCACATATTTTCTCTCTTAGTAATATAGTAGTAGTAGTGGTAGTAGAAGTGGTGGTGGTGGTGGTGGTAGCGGAGTAATAGTAGCAGGAGAAGTAGCATGTGTAGTAGTAAAAGTGGTAGTGACATAGGTTGTAGTAGTAGTACTATTACTACTACTACTGGCAAGTGCCTGTCCAATGTCCATGAGTGTACAAGTGTGTCACGGTACCCATGACAGAAGGCTCTCCACACCCCAGCCTGACCCACCTTCCTCATCGTTCACAATAAACGCCATGTGATAGTTGCCCACTTGGGTTGGGTACAGATGGCCAAAGTCTGTGAGAGTGAGGTAATGGGTGACAAAGATAGTCAGACAGCCAACACTGTTGAGGAAGTGGTCCAGCACGGCCATGGCCACGGCCACGCCGTCGTGGGTGGAGGTGCCGCGGCCCAGCTCATCCAGGATCACCAGGGAGTCCTTGGTGGCCTCACGCATGATGTCAGCCGTCTCCCCAACCTCCACCATAAAGGTGCTGCGTCCAGAAAAGATCTCATCTGCAGCTCCCATCCTGGGGAAACATTACTGGTCAGTCTCAAGTGAAGCACCACCTTGTGAAGGACTCGTCAGGTTAATTTAGTGAAAACAAGTACATATATACCAATGCACATACACATACAAAGAGAGCTCTACTATGTAAAGTGGAAAAAGTTGCAAGTCTGGAAGTGTCATTCAGTTTCAGAAGCAAAGTTATTGCCTTGGTGAATTTCACAATAGTTCGTCACTTGCCTTGTGTAAATTGCATCCAGGATGGTCATCTCAACAGAGTCTGCAGGAACAAAGCTCCCCATCTGAGCCATGAGGGCAATGAGTGCCACTTGCCGCATGTAGCAGGACTTGCCTCCCATGTTTGGCCCCGTCACCAGCATCACGCGCTCCCTGGCAACCTGTCCAAAACAATTGCATGGAGGAAACTATTGAAGATACTGATAATAATGGGTAGAGCAACTGCATTTAAATAAATTTGTTTCCCACAACAACCAATGAGAAGCAGCAGCAAAGACAACATAATGCTAATGAGTTGCATGAGTGATGCTCTGATGGCAAGTTTGTGATGGAAACACCACCGTGCTCACACTCCTACTGATAGGCTGAACAGTAAATGTACAATCAAGCAGAGGAAGTATAGATAAATGCAGCAGACGGAAGTGTAAACTACTGAGTAGCTACGCAAAGCCTTGTCTGTTAAAAACAAAATCTGTTATACTAAGGGCATACAAAATAGAAGCCAAGTTTTCCCTCTTCAGTACATGTGCGCCAAAAGCAAAACACACACCTCCATGTTGGTGTCATTGGCCACATACTGCTTGTCCTGCATTTGGATTTGGCTGACCACTGGATGTCGACCTTGCACAATTTTCAATTTTGCTCCACCATCGCCCTTGGCAGACAATTTGGGTCGACAGAATCCCTGGGTCCTGGCTATCCCCGCCAAGCCCACCAGCACATCCAGGGCGGCAAGGGACCTCACGGCCTGGCGGTGGCGGTGGTAGTGGCCGGAGAAGTCTGCCAGTACTTTGACCCAGGCCTGGAGGAAGAATTGACAGAACAGATGAGATTCAGGAAGAATGATATAGTGACTATAATAATCACTGTTATGTTGCTTACAATTGATAATCAGCTGCATGAGATTAAAAACCACGATAAAATATGTGGAAGTAAGCTATGTAATGTGAAATTTGCACTAAGAAAATTGCTACAGCTATTTTTTTCAGCATCTGAAGTGATCCATGTAACAGCACAATGGGCAATGCTGCTACACTGCTTGGTGCCACACACCTCATGGCAGTCCAGCTGCAACTGTTCCCTCAGCTGCTGCAGTCTCTGGAAGTTTCTCTCTATTTCAGGAGACCTAAACCTGCCAACGGCTTTTGTCCTGCAATAGAAAGTATTAGTCAGTATTAGCACGCCTGACAGTACAAAAACAGAGGTTCTCCAATGTCACGTTATAGTAGTTCAGCCACTTTCAAGTTCTGTGCCGACTCAAGAATTTTCCCTTTCCCAAGTTTTGCCCACTTTCCTTATAAACTAAGCACACAAACAACTACATTACCTAGACCTTGAATTGAACCCTTAAAGACCAGGGTAAACAAAGGAATTACATCGCTGAGGTCTCAGAAGTTTTCATGAAATAGTCTCTTTTAACTAAGATTTCCCTTAAACTACAATAAAGAGTGTATAAAATGTACACCATGCTTTATTCATCTTTCCTCTTCATGATGAAATAAACCCCATGGCTCTAAGTGCAGCTATTTTAGAGATATTAGCTTGTGAAGCGAAGTAATTTTGGCATAAAAATTTGCTTCTGTCTGGTTGGCTGGGGGAGGGTGTGGCTTTGACGAGCTGCCGTGCAACACCCACGAATCCTGTGACAACTGTAGCGATAGAGAATACACTCATCATTCGAATCAAAATGACGTACAGACATAGACAGATCACTCGTAATATTTATCCATGCCTAACATAACCTGAATATCAAATGAGTAACACTGTCCCCATCATTATCTTACACTGCCACGGGCTTAATTAAATGTTGTGACCGTGTTAAAACAGCCCTGGACAATGCATTAATGGGAGCTCCTGATAGCCGGCCTTTACAGCCTTTGCATGCATCGCGGGAATTCCCGATACCTGGCCTTTATGGGTTAAATTACCTGGTAAACAAATACTTACGAACTAATCTTGGACCAGTTCTTTGGGACAGCCTTAAGCCGGGAATTGGGGACTTCTATCAGGTACTCAAGGCCAGACACTGTTGTGTATTTAAATGCAGGAACTGCAAGAGTCTGTAAAAAGATATCCCTTATAAAATACCAGCACAACCCCATGTACGAGGCAATAGAAAGAAAAGGGGGCAAGATTACTTGAATGGAAAGATTATACACATATGTCTACAAATCTGTAATCATGGCAATCCCTTTAACCCCTTCACGCCCAGACCTTTCCTTTGCCATATAAAATTGTCTGTTGTCGAGTCATAAAATTAAGAAAAGTAACTGAGTATACCAAATTAGTTAGTCGACAAGGATACTAAACGGGTCATATCCATAAAATATTGCTTATAATCACAAAAAATTGTCTAATGGTACCCAAATAACAATGTAAATTACATTCTGGGTCTCAAGGGGTTAAGGTGTTCCTGTGAACAAATGTCAGAGTAGACAAGTATAAGTACAAGTATATATATATATATATACACACCCTTGCAATATCTGGAATAAGATCCTTCAACTTCTTCTCCACCTCAGCTATTTCTTGCTGCCTGCTAATAACATTTGGATACTCTGAGAAATCCTTGAGGAGTGTGGTTTTCTTACTCTCTCTGCAAGATGATAAGAAGGCATTATGGAACACACATAAAACAATGTGAGAACATTGTGATAATGAGTACATCAAAAAGAGCAGGCAAAATACATACAAATATTATATACTACTAATGACACTACATGATACAGCAGCTTCAATGTCCCTTGATTGACCAGTCTCTGAGATGATGCTCATGTCCCTGCTCACACCTGCCTCACCTGGCACTGGCTTCATGAATGTTGGCAGCATAGGCTTCGACATTAGCCAGGCCATCCAGCACATCCCTGAGAAGCTTCACCAGGCCTGGAGAGGTGATGGTGTTCTCTAGATTCCCCTCAGTCTTTGACAGCTCGGAGTGAAGGCGGCTGAGGCCCTGCACGGCCAGCCAGAACTCGTGGGGGCTGCACTGAAAACATAGGCTAACGTAAGAGAAGCTAATAACTCCTCTGGAATGGAATTAAACAAGAGCATTGAGGTGAGAAGATAAGTTCCACCATCATCAATAGAAGTCATCACCTACATCATGATGCACCACTTCTAACTTGCTGTCTTTGACAACATATATTCAAAAACGCATGCTGACATCTTTCAGCAATCACCACCTGCCTCCTAAAATACTCTCTTGTGCTTACCTTCTTGTGAAAAATGGTGGTAATGGCCCTCTCAAAGTCAGGTAGTTTGTACAGGACTTCCTTCAGCTTCACTAACACCGGGACGCTGGACTTGATCACCTCATCCACCATGTCCTGCCGTTCCACGATCTCCCCTTCATCCAGCAGTGGCTGGGTGATCCACCGCCGCAACAGTCTGACAACAGAACATACCAATCAAGAGATCATAAAACTATTGAGTTTGTATATGAGTTTGTTAAGACATGGTTGCTGTATACAATACAATAAAAATTTGAGGACTGTAGTTAATAATACCGGCTCCTCATATGAGGAAATGAACAATAAATGTGTTTAAATAGGTAAGTTCTCTGAACTTACCTGGACCCAAATTTGGTTTGAGTGCTGTCAAGGGCCCAAAAGAGGCTGCCCTTAGAGCTGCCGTCTACAGCATTGGCCAGCACCTCCAAGTTACGCAGGGTGGCACCCGACAGCCTCATGTGGTGGTGGCCTGAACTGTACTTCTGGATGGAGCTGCAAGAAGGGGATTTCTCAATGATGCACTGCAGAAAATATGCAGAACATTTTAAGCAGAAGTGTAAAAAAAATTGCATCCTGAAACTTCATGGACTAATACAAACAGTAAAGTACCTCAAAAGATGCCTCAAATTCATCAGGCAATTTAAGAAAAAAGTGAAGCACCAACTAATAAAAAATAGGTATAGAAATAAACTTAAATTATTACACGACAGCAGGCATAGGCATTAACAAGTGAGTCACCAAACACCCAAATGATCACAATGTGGGTGGCTGAACACTAAACCAAACTCAAACAATCAAACTCACCCGGCCATTTTAACGATGCCATCCAGTTTGAACTCTGCCAGGTACTGCAGGGTGGCGCCCACACACCCTATCACGCTGGTGGGCAGGGACGAGATGTGGTTCACTTTCTCGTCTTCACCGTTAAGCAAGTCAACAATGAGTGTCATGGACTTCTCACTGTCAAACTTGTTCTCGTCAAGATGCTCAATTCGGATGCAGTCATCATTCCTGAGGGCAATGAAGAGAAGTCATTAGGAGCCATTTACTTGTCATACTGTAAATAGACATACCATGAGCAGTGCTTACAACAGACATGTGTCAACGGATACAGTTTGGTGGCAGTATATGTGCTGTGACTGAAGATTTATATTAATGGCATAATAGCTAGTCAAATTGATCATAAAGTACTTTCTCTCAAAGGTACACTAATCTACAACGGGTTTTTTTACCTCCCTCGTGCAGTGACCATGAAAGAGCAGATTGCACTTGCTTGTCCATACACTCTACTATTGCATAAATACTCTACCCAGGGCAATCTACAAGTATGTCAGCACTGTCCTCCCATTACAGCACACACTCCATCTTTGAGAACCTCCTTGTCATATATCTTTCCATTCTCTTCAAGTGACCAAACTATCTTGCTGTGCCTAACCTCCACCAATACAATGGCATCACTTACTTGGTGGCAGCGGAGGTGATAGTTTTGGTGGTGAGTTCCGAGGTGGCGGGTGACACGACCGCCTCCACTGGCTGCAGGTGATCCAGGCGACAACACAGTTCCGTTCTCGTCTTGGAGTCTTCAAATGTGTCGTAGATTATGTCTCCCGTGCTGGGCTGAATGGCCTGGGGGGGGAGAGTGCAGTGAGATGGGTGCAGGCAGCGTGTACCTCACCAGGACAGGGTTCACGGTTATGGGAGGCGTGGTGGCCATTCCTTGTGGTGGGGTAAGTTTGCATAGGTATAAAGGCTGGAGGAGAAATTTGATCAGGCTATTCCATAACAGACCGTAGTTACCATAGCCCTGACACAGTTCTTCTATTAGTTTATGTTGATACTTTTTTTTAGGCATGTCTACCTTAGGAAAGAATCCTGAAAAATAATTGTATATTTTTCAATAAGTGTTCTAAGCAAAAGTTTCAAGAGAAAAAAATGGACTTAAGTACACTGCTTGAGTACACAATTTTTTTTTACTTTACTAATTTTCACCCAAATCATACGAAACAATAGAGCCACTATGGACGGGAACATGCACTGACCACGATGGATATAAGGACAGCCCCGTCTTTGCCTGCGGGGACCTTGGCCTCACTCAGCACCAGCAGCATGGCCGTGGTGCCCTCCAGCACGTCACCGTCCTCCAGGCCTGCCCCGCCCACACCCGGGGTCACATCTTCCCCTATCAGAGTGGAGCGTGTGTACAGCGCCGTCAGCTTGCGTCCAAAGGGAGCAGTTTTGTTGGCTCCGGCAGCCTTGAGGGCGGCGGTCTCGGTCTGCTTCACCACGCCCACTTTGTAACCTGGGAAGGGGAGACAACAGACATGTCAGCAATTTGTCCTTTTCTCTTCTTGTCTATGATATATAACGATATTCTTCAATATTTGCTGAATAAGTTAAGTTAGCATTGTCAGTGTCCTTCTACATACAGTAAAACCTCTCGTATTCGGACCCTCATTATTCGGACTTGACATTATTCGGACCTCCTCTTTTTTTTTTTAGGGGTCGAAATATCCTAGCTATATATATATACACCTATATTTTTTTTTTTTTTTTTTTTTTTATAGGGGTCGAAATTTCCTAGCTATATTATAGACTATACACCTAGATTATTATTTTTATTTTTTTTTTTTTTTTTTTTTTCATATCCCCCCATTATTCGGATCCTTGCATTACTCGGACCACTCCTTGGCCCAATTAGTCCGAATATGAGAGGTTTTACTGTACCTCAATCTATGCAGTGCTCCTTGATTACAACACATCTATGTTTTTCAAATCTAAATCTTGTCCCTGGACAGACTAAGCTGATATGATAGGAGAAGGCTGTCAATGTCTGCTTCTTGCTCCACAGTTTGAAATCTATCCATGATTTTTTTTGTATACAAATTCCAGTTCCAAAAACTTTCTCACTTCAGCCAAGGCAAAATATCTACCTTAGTCTAGCTTGCATGGCCATCTTATGACATTTTGTTTTCAATACTTCATTATGCTGGATCTGAACTAATTACACTCTACAATGTATTTTTTCAGTGTTATTTTCATTCTTCATACCTTTAACCTCAAGTACATATGCCTCTAAAACCTGTTCTCTGGAAAACATAGCTTTATCAGGTATACTAGGATGCTTCTTGAATAAAAATATGGATGCAAAATGATGTCTGTGTTTACATATGTTTTGCCTTCATTTCTTCCCCTGTGTACCTTTAGCCACCAGGCGACGCACGTGTACATGGAGGCGGTGAGTGGGGATGCTGGCCGTCATGAAGCTGTGATCCAGATGAGCAATAATGTTCAGTTCTTTGGCAGCAATTTCAGCATCATTACCAAAAAACCTGTTAGGAGTTTTCAGTCAGCTAAATGGATACTGAGGGATGAATTCCCTCTGCCCTCGTCTTTTTTAGTTTCCTTTCTATAATATGCTGAGAATAAAGAAATGAGCTGTGAGCCCCCTATAGTCTATTTTTTTTATTAGGGTCAAAATGCACTAAGGAAGCCACGCCCCCTGCCCCCCCCCTTCTATTTTACGGGGCAGCTGATTGGTGCATTCCTCGTATCATCACTACCAATCACAATATCTTCATACTTAACAGCGGCGTGACCATGGACAGAGCAATCTTCACTACAGAGGGTGACAAAATCAAAATCCTCTGTAATAAAGATTGCTCTGTCCAGTGGTCACGCCGTTGTAAGTAGTGAAGATATTGGATTGTAGTGATGATACGAGGAATGCACCAATCAGCTTCCCGTAGAATAGAGGGCAGGCAGGGGGCGTGGCTTCCTTACTGCATTTTGACCATAATAAAAAAAATAGACTATAGTCTCAAGTCCAACTTAAAAACTAGTAGCAATGAACTCTTATGTAAGAAGTCAATCTACACAAAACCACTTATATCCAAACTCAGTACAAAGAACCTTCATGTATATGCTACAAACATGGTAATAGTCTACGGCAAAATTGTTGGGAGCCCATGATGAGGCAGACACATGGCAAGACAATACCTGTACTTGTAGCCGCACTCCACAAACAGCAACACATCAGGCTGCTTGTTCTTGATATCTGCCACCTGGTGCTCCAGAGGGGTGAGTTTCATTCCCGGTAAAGGTTTGAGGAGTGCAGGCTTGATGCTGCTTGAGGAAGGAGCTGACGGAGGCGCCACCTGCTTATTATTGCTACAGCTGCTGCCATTCGTATTTCTGGAAATGGGAAAGCTCAACTGAATATTTAAACCAAATCAATTGAAGTTCTTATTTCTAATGTAATTCAAGAAACACAAGTAATAGCAGTTCCTCTGTGCCCACATTGGCAGTCATTGTCTGACGGCCGATAGGGTTTCAATATCGCTTCTCATCAATGTGTTTTGTTTCTGGTTTTCTGTATACGTTTAAAGATTTATGTACACGGTGTCGTATACATTGTATCTGTGCAGGCTCGTCTGCATCGACGGCAGCTTTAACATTACGGCCATAAGCCTAGCAGTGCAATGCCTCCTCCCATCACGGCTAACATCACACTGAAGGCCAGCTTGTGTTGCTGCCAGTTGCTGGGGTGGAGTAGACGCCTTTCCATTTTCCAGGACTATTCTATTATTCTATTACCGAATGGAAAATGAGTACATTAGAAAAACAATAGAAGAAAAAGACCTTGGGGTAATTTTCAGACAACCTTTCACCAGAGACACATAATTAAGATCATTGGAGAGACACATAACCTCTTGAGGAATACAAGAGTGGTATTTGCTTATTTGGACAGAGTTGATGAAAAAGCTCAGTGGTTTAAATGGCATAAATGTGGCATAAAATATTCGCCGAAGGCTGGAATATGCAGCAGTGGTTTGGTCACTGCATAAAAGAAAAATATAAGAAAGACTAAAAGCATAGAGAGGGCAACAACAAAGATGGTCCCAAGCTTAAGAGATTTATCTTACATGACAAGAATAAATCTTCCAACCCTGGAGAAAGAGGAAAGAAGGGATCTGTTGAAGCAATAGGATAAGGGATGGGAGGTCAAAGCTTTAGAAAACTACATCACACCTTCCACACTTTTTTATCACAGGCTATATTTCTTCAATACTATATGCATAAGTATACAGAGGGATAAGATAAGAAATGCCTTTGCACATTGATGAAATCCAAGATGAGAATGGATAATATACATACTACAGCAAAAGGAAAATGTGACTAACTTGAATGCATTTAATTTATCACCAATGTTCTTTTCATTGGTTGGGGCTGCCTCTCCTGGTGCCTCCCCTTCCTCCACAGCCATGGCAGCTCCAGCCTCATCCTCAACGCCTGGATCTGAGGCCACGGGATCAAGGGATCAATAGACACAAATGGTTATATTCACATCTGATTGTATTCGCCACTGATCACATCAAAAACAATACATTTATGAACTAAAATTACCATGTATGCATTACAACAAATCATATGGATTAAATATAATAATTCATATATAATATTTGGCACTCAATACTATACTGCACTTTATAAACAAATAATGTGTGCAGGCTGTGAGCACTATTTAGATGTTTGGAACAGGATGGACTATTCACAGTTGTACCAATCATGATATCATTATAGTGGAAATAGGACGATAAGGTGTTAATATATATCATTCCAGAGACTTTCATTTTGTCAATCAATTATATATCGATGTCTACCTGTACAGCTTCATGACTTCAGCTGAAAAATAGTTAACTAAAGATACAAACCACAAGAAAATGCACCGAGCCTTGTTTTAGTCCATGGCGTGAGATCTCTCTTCACGGGACTTCCATTGTGGGATGGAGACGGGGCCGGCGTGTGTTCCGTGTGGTCCTGAAGCCTGGCCCTCTTGGCTGACCCCTTACCCCATTTGCCTCCCTTGCTGCGGCCGCTGTTTGCCCGCTTGATGGCTGGGGACACCACAACCTGATAAGGCAATGGTGTTAACACTTTGCCACTGTTTTTCCTTTATTTATCTAGATAACAAATTATATTTTATTAAGACTTGGAAATAATAGCGCAAAATTTTTACCACTGACTTATCAAATGATTGACTAATTTTGAGAACATATACAAGTTTGCTGAAAATTAAAAAATATGGAAAATAAATTAGATATAGGTATCATAGCACATAATGGAAGAGAGATATTTAGAAGCAAATCTCAATTTTCAAACTGTTCTGATACTTTTCTTTGGGCAACGTTTGCATCACAGGCAAAGGAGAGTACAGTGGAGGATGGTTGCCTATAAGTCTCCTTAATTACTTTCAGGATGGTTGTTTGTAAATTTTGATTACTTTTAATCTAAACCTTTACCTCAGCCCTCTCTGCATGACTCTTGACTTTCTTCTCCTCATCTGTAACACATTTCTTAAGCTGTCCATTACTGGATGAGGCAAAGAACATGGATATGGTGGGCTGTTTCTTGGAGCCTAGGCCAGACATCTGGAAACATGACAAAGAAAGAATATCTATTAAGTAGGTTTTAGTATATATATGTAGTATGTTAGAAGTACTAATTACTGGCAAATATATCAATCTTCCCTGAATGATACATGATTCCAACTAGGAATCATAAAGAAATACTGATGCCATATTAGATGATGCAAAAGCTATACCCACCCTTTGTATACCAAGTACGTAGTATTCATAGTGTTAAACTAGACTACTGTTGTTTCCTTGGTGGGCATTCATTTGTTTAGTGCATTAAATATCATCATAGCTGTCAAGTATATTGTAACGCTCAGTGCAGTAAACTTTCAAGTAACGAGCATCATTGCAGATTTTTGTATGCCATATATTTATATTTTGCTGCGTACTACTGCTACTCACTTCACTATTTGATAACAAATATCTGTATCCACCACCTGCAACTTTATATTTGTACAATGAATGCCGAAAACTGGCTAAGTGCAGTGAGTTAAAACAAGGTTTGAATTTGCCAAACCTCCCCTGATCAGTCTTTCCACTCAACACAGCCTGAAGCAGGGCACGGGAGGGGGGCAGAAGGCGGCCCAATACTGGCAGACACCCTAGCTTGCTGTGTTTAAGTGTACTTAGAATAAATGGGGAAAACACCCGAAGTGTTTTTTATATTTAAGTCAAATGACGATTAACCATAATACTCATATTGTTTATGGCAAGGATTATTTACTTGTGGCAATGATTTAGTCATATTTCACAACTGAGCATTTTTATTCACATTTACCTTCTGATACTAGGAATGCATAATGATTTGATGATAAAACGTTCAATTCTTTCAAAAACGCACATATTTGGCCTAAAACAATGACCAGCCCTCACACTACTTACAGTGTTAATGAACAGTAATTATGAAGTTTTAGTCCATGCTTCCAAAACTTTACTTTTCGCCTCTCTACTATTGTCACGGCACCACAAAGATGTTCTGCTGTTATGATATGAAGGCACAAGTACTGAGAAGCAGCGCGGACCTCCACTCCATAATCACTACCATACCGTGTGCTGGGATGAGGAATGGCACCGGGAGGAGGCGTGGCTAGATTACTGTGGTGTTGTTTATGATTTTGAGGATTAGTAGATGATGACCTCCCTCTCTCTCTCTCTTTCCCTATAAAGGTTTAAGCTGCTATCGATGTAGTTGCGGTTTTATTACGGCTGAGGGCATCCCTTCACGGGGGTCTTCTTTGGGTTACCATTATAGGAGTAGGGGTGTCACCTCCGTGGTGTAGTGGCTAGCGTGCCAAGCTAAGACTCTGCGGGCCCTGGTTCGAATCCGGGACAGGGCAAGTCGGCGGCAGCCCACCCAGCTGTTCATCCCTCCTTTTGGGGTTGATAAATGAGTACCTTGGGAAACCTGGGGAAGGTAACTGTGGTAACCCGGATGTCACACTAGCCCTGTGTCCCGGGGTAATGGGTTGTCACCCACCACAGGCTCAAAGGCTAATTCGACGGAGATGAGCACCGAAGTCACGCGCAGCATAGCGGATGTCCCCAATTTTACTTTTACTTTTATTATAGGAGGCTTGGTTACTATCAAGTTAGGAGGTTATAATGCGGGGTTAGGTTTAGTTTTTAAATGCCCTTCACTCTTACATTTCGAGAGACGGTTTCTTCATTTGTGCCTTCATAATACAGTTGACTGCAAATCGTGAGATGCCCTAAACACAAAAATTACCGTCCTTGCTTGGTACTTGTATAGGTACACTTATTACCAGCCCCTCATGGATTATGCGGTATTATTCCAGAAAAACACCTGTCTCACTACGAAGGACACACATGTTTTATATGAGGTGCTTTCTGCACATACACAAACACTGGTGTATTGCTTTGCTGTCGGAAATCACTCTTTCCTGAGATATTATTTCTTAATATATTTAAAATTACACGACAGTCGCTAGTCAGGTTAGGTTTAAATTTGTTGAATAACCAGTGCTTTAAGCTATAAATTATAATGAAAAGAAAGGTCTTACAGCCGGGTGGAGCAGCACGCGGCTTGGGTCCACAGCGGGTGGAGGTCCGCCAAAAACACAACCTTTCGAGTGAATGGCTATTCGAGAGGAGGATCATTCACGCAAATGTCTAATTAATCAGTACGATCATAGATATGCTACTATACACTCATGGTATTAAAAAAATAGGATGCGACTGGCCATGTAGGGTTATCGACCCAAGTTGTCCTGATGTAATCCACCAGTGGCTGCAGTGGAGGAGTGGCGTTGTCAGCTAGGGTTTCAAACATTGCTGGGAGGAAGGGTAGTGCAAGGAGCTGCCTGATATACTCATATATAGCACCAGAGGTTTGGTAGGACACTTTACAACCAAGATCCACTACCTTCCTGAATACAGCTTGAGTCCAGTGAAAGACATATCCCTGGATATGCCTCCACATCTGGCAAAACCTCACGGACAGCTTCCCACACTGCCTGCTCAAAGTCTAGCGTAACCTTTTGGATACAGAGAGCTGGGATGAGGTCCTTCACAGGTGAGAGGATTGCTACGTAGTCTTGGCGTCTACGACGGGACATCACAGCAAAAAGAAGAGGGACCTGCCTCACACTCGAAAAAGTATTTGCTTGAATGGTCCAGACACCGGTCCGCCCCGTACCGCTCCGCCAAGTGTGTCATTATCGTTATTACCAAAAAACATATAAGGATTTGCGACAGAAACAATATGCAGATTAATTCAAAACACATTAAAACTCACCAGACAAAAATAGGGTATTATTCTAGTGTTTGCCCATACTCCCCCCTTTCCCCCAAAACAAGCTTGGGGACTTGGGGGAATGGGGGATATTTGGCTGGGGTACAAAATATTCGTCGCAACCGCATACTTTTTGAGTTATGGATGTTGTAAGAATTCCCTAGATCTAGGGAAAATGGATTGGATTTCTTCTGAGTCCAGACACGTGTGACCCTGATGATCCTCACAAACACCGGAATGTCGGAACCCCCCCCCCCTCCCGCCAAGGGGTAAAGTAGTTTTATTAGGTTACCAGGGGGTCGAGGAGGGCGGAACCCCCGTTACCTAGGAGGTCAGGTTAATTTTGGTTAGGTTAGGTTAGATTAAATAAAGTTAGGTTAGATTATCGGGGGAGGTCGAAGGGGGCGGAGCCCTCTCGCTAGGTTAGGTTAGATTACCGGAGGCTTCCCGCTAGGACGTTAGGTTAAGTTTGGTTAGGTAACTTTCCCTAGATCTAGGGAAATTACCTAAGAACTTGGGAATTTTTACTCTGCTACATTATTCTAAAATTACGTGTTTCCTACGCATTATTTGCTCCCCTACCGAAGACCCCGCATTCCTACAGGTCCCCAAGCTTGTTTGGGGGAAGGGGGAGAGTATGGGCAAACGCTTGAAATTTACCCAAAATAGTTTCATCCACCAAGTGAGACGTGTTTTTCTGGAAATTTACCGATGATGCTTTTATGAAGTTGTTCTTGAGGTGAGTAAACTGGTTTCCATGGCGTTTTAAAACTACCTTCCTTTCTCAAACTTGTTGATACTCCATGCCTTGACAAGTGTCCTAAGGGGAGCTAACCAAGGGAGCTAACCACGTGAGTTAACAAGGTAAATAGGATTAGTCAAATATAGACAGAAAACAAGACAAAATAGACATCTATAGCCCACTCCTGTAGCTATCTGTCTGTCTTCACGTAAACCTTGGTACATACCTGGCTTGAATACACTATGATGTACGGTTTTATATACATACATTAACTTCAATAGTTGTTAAACAATAAATACTTGGCAACTACACTCACGGCTCCTTGGTTATTGAGCTGCTAACAGTTAATTGATTGCCACAACCTATGCCACCCCGTGTGCGCCGAGCCGAGCCACTGCTTTGTTGACATGTGGGGAACAAGTAAAAAGATGTAGGGCATAACTTCACCCTCTCTTCTCTAGGTTATATACATCTTCCTCAAGTCTATGCGTATATCTTATTCTACATATTTTTTCATGGTGTTATTTATCAAAGAGGTATAAAATATGGTTTCGTCCAGTCTTATTCCGCGCCAAGATTTTAAGCATGAGCTTGAGTTGGGAGCAGGTGCCTTGCACGTGACGTCACAGCCCTCGCTGTGCAGGCGAAAAACGCGGGAAATGCGAGCTGGAGAACCAACAACTCCACTTGCCGCCCGTGTTTGCCAGCTTATGGTACTTTTCCCCTACTAAATATATGTTTGTCAGTATAAAAGGTATATTGTTATCTTCCGAAATGTTTGTTCTCGAACCGCTGACCGAATGCGCAGGGACGTACGCTGTACACGCGAGCCCGCAGCTCTACCAACCGAGCCACCCTGACGAAGTTTATGATTCAAGATTCTTGTGATCCCTGTCTTACTCTATGGTTGTGAGACATGAAATAGCGACTTGAAGAGGCGAATCGATGCCTTTGGTAACAGTGTCTTCGAAGAATCATGGGGTATTGCTGGGATGATTACGTGTCAAACCAGCGATTGCACCGTCAGACTGAATCGCGGCCTATTACCTGCATAGTTCGTCCGCGCCAACTTCGGCTATGTGGCACGCTACCCTGAAACCAATCCTTTTCACAGGGTTGTATCTGTAAGGGACAATCCGGCGTGGAGGAGGCCAAGGGGGCGACCACAAGGCTCGTGGCTTGGACAAGTTGATGCTTCTTGTCGAGAGTTGGTAGGTATGGGAAAGGAGCCTGCATGGGGACTCGCGCGAGGTGACCCCGGAAGTGGTGTCGTAGGGTGGGCGAGGCGACGCGCCCCCCGGCGTATGCCCTCAATGATTGATTGATTGACAGGCGGCATTTGGCTTGAAGCCGCTAAAGCGTGACGTCAGTGCAAGGAACCTATATAAATCCAGCCTGCGCGGCACGCGGGCGAGGGCCAACCAACACAGCCCTCCAGAATGTGCAGGGCCAACCAGCTGAGCCCTCAAGGAAAAAATAATAGCCTACAGGCGCAATAGACTAACGTAAAAAAAAAAAAAAAAAAAAAAAAATTGAAGAGGAAAATTTTGACCCCCACAGATTGTCATGACACTTTCTCCATTGTGGTTTTGAGTCGTGCTGGACACGAATCTAGAGTCATTTTTGTGATAGTAGTACTTCAATGAGAGGCGATAGGAGATATTATGAGTTGTACCTCAATATCATAGTTTAAGCAGAGGCAGACAATCCATCACTTGTTGGTGTGTGTGTGTGTGTGTGTGTGTGTGGTGCATCGTCATGTGTCAATGTCACACCACAACAATTGGTCAGCAGGCGAAAGGTGTGAAAGAAAATATCATGTAAATATTTAAATTAAGAATATAAAAGGTTTAATTATGAATTGCTGCAACTGTCTGTGAGTAATCTCCCTCATGTTCTGCCCTTTCCCCCGTCTGGGGAAGGGCTATTTGTATGAAAAAAATAGTTGAAACAATAACTCAGCAGTCATATTTTTCATAGTTTTTTTATTGATAAATAACATAACAGATAATGCCACAAGAGGTGTACTTGTGCCCAATACACAACTACTGATACAGCAATGCTAAATAAGCAACAAAACAATAAATAATCAAACAATAATAATAATAAGAGGTCCAGCACGCTGTTTGACCACTGGGCTGTGGAGAGAGCATGGGACGGGAGGCGTTAACCACAACAGGGCAACGTATTTGTCTTGATTAATAACCACATCATGGATGAAAGATATAAACAAGCTAAAACAATGCAAAACAAACATTTTCTTAATTCATAGCATTCACAGCACACTTCACATTTCTTCCTTTTACAATTCCAATCCTAAACAATGCTTGGAGCAAATTCCTATATGCCATTTTCTGTTACAACATCTTAGTTATGAATCAGATTCATTTAATTCATTCTTCTCACTAAACATCACACCTCACAACTTGATTTGCTTTATGTTAATGTACACATATTTAGGATAGGATGCTCATTTCTTTATTTTTGAGGAAGTACATCGCACTGACTGAATTTTCAATATGTATGCAGATCAGTAAATGAATGTTTGCATGCCCACTGGGTCATCACAGGCTACAATTCGGGTCTGGCACTGAATAGGAACGAAGCACCCTGTTGATGGTGCGCAGCAGTGGGTGGGGCTCACAGCCGCAACGGTTCCTGAAGTCGTCCAGATCTAATGCCCAGATCATGCCACCTCCCAGGCCCATGTGCTTGATCCATTCCGACTGCAAATGAAAAGAAAATGAATGAGAACTTAAGTGACAGAATAATAGTCAAATTTTGCATGGGCCTCCGATCTGACATCTCATACATAGGATGAGATCCATATCTGGATGAGTATCACAGGCAAAGATTAAATATGTATATATGAGTACTTAATCTATAAAGTGAACATTGAACATTAAGATGAGACAGCAAAAAATTATGCAAACGGATGGATGATTTGGATGTACGTAAGCATATTTAGCTTTCAAAATAGAGCAATAGATGAGTAGAATGCACAACCAAATCAAATAATATGTCAATATAATCTTCAGTCAAAGATATGGATGCAGAAAAAAGGAGAAAAAAAATACTATGGGTTAAGCCTAATCATGTAAAACTATGATTGGGTAAGAATAAATCCACACCTACTCACCTTGAAGCGAATCATGTGGATGTCATCAAAGCTGAACCACTGCTTGCCCTGGTAGGCATAGGGTCCCATCCGGCCGGCGGGATCCCTCACCACCGTGAACCCCTTGGATTGGATTTTGTGGCAGATCTGTAAGAAAAGGAAGTCATGAATAGATACTATGCCATAAGTATCAGTCCAATACACTTTGAACTTGCGTATGATAAAAGGGATGTAAAACAGTTTGGAATTGCAACATTAATATTGATATTATATTTTCCATTAAGAATTGAATAGTATGTGTAGTACATTTTGACTCTAATCTGAATGATATACTGCATCTCTTACTGCCTATTTATTGTAGAAATGCAATAAATACTGGTGATGAAAATAGATATAATGAGCATTTTCCCTTTGGTTTTATAATAAAATTAAACAAATATTTGCTACTACAATGTCTTATGTCCTTCATCTATCTTCCGCTCATTCTGTTACTAAGAGTCATTCAGCTCACCTCATAGTAGGCAAGGAAACCCGCTGCCCTGGTGAACTGTCCTGCACTGCCCTTCTGTGGTGCGTGCTGGTTCAGTCCTGTTCCGTTGGACTTCCATCCAAGGCCGAAGGACTGCCCATACAGCGGCATGCCCATGATAAGCTTCTTGGGGTCTGCTCCTTTCTCCAGCCAAAGGTGAATGGTGGAGTTCTAGATGGTAATAATTTGGTATTAGTGATTGAAAATATGTTACATTGTTGACACAATAATGTTTGTGCCTTTGAATATAGGGGCTTTTGTTGACCTAGGATGCAATTACTCTAATAAAACTGCAGCTTAGTGAGCTACATAGAAAGTAGATAAAATATAGCCAAAAGTTATTTTAGGCTAAGATTTGGTTTAAGTTTGAATTTGAACATCTGCTTTTAAGACACAAATTCTATCAATTCAGAGACAATTTCCTGATGATGTGTAAGTGACGATGTAGTTTGTGATCAAAACTTTTGTCTATTCTAATCTGTGAAATAGCATGAATGCAAATAGATGAAGGAGAGGTGTAGCATGGTATGAATAAATGTTCTGTAAAGAGAGAGCATCTTGAGGCCATTTGAGACATGGCTCATTTGCATATTTCGCCCTGAACCCGTCATGGTCCTCCAGGGCCTGCTAAGAGTTTCTGTGCTTGGAGCTTATAGACTTCTAGATCATTTGTAATATTTCACATTAACTAAGGATGCAGATGAGTAAGGTTGATGTGTGGATACACTACAACATTATGTGATGTTTAACACACACGCACACAAAAGCATAAGCATAAACTGTCTGTCACTCACCGTGTTGAAGAGGGGCTCGTCATCGTCAGGGTGGGCAAACATGGGAGCCACGTGGCCGGTCTTCTTGTCCCAGTGGCCGTGGTAGTCATAGGTCATGACAGCGATCCAGTCAAAGTAGCGGCTCAGGAGGGGAATATCATAACCTGTAGAGAAAGTTTTTATTCGTACAAATAGGGACAAGCTGAAAGCTATACAATGTACAATAGATAAAAGAAACAGAAGAATACTGTATAAAAATGCGATGGGTTGAAGGAGTGTTCAAATTCTGCATTCAGTTTTCCTCTTAAGGTGACCTGATACTTATGAAGTGCAATGAGCCACACAGAACTCATAAAAAGAGACTAACATTTCTTGATGAAGTTTATGCCATTAAAAACGAGGAGCAAATGTTGGAGTTATGTTGCCTCGTTACAGCAGCATTTTATGTGAAACACACATTACTTCTAAGACTCTGAGAAGAAGCTTCTAAGTTTCTGATGTAAATGATGTACAAAGGAAACCACAAATGCGTGATAAGATTTCTTACCAGGCTCCATGACCTTGTAACTTGGGGATACTGCAGCTGAGAGTAGGAAGCCATAGGGCTTAAAGGCCTCGTGTAACTCTCTTACCCATGCTGAAAAGCCTTGTTTGTCTGAGGCCGGACCCTTGCTGCAGTCCACCTAAAGAAGGAACAAAAGAGTGAAGCTCAAATTAAAGATCTAGGGAACTTATGTACCGAATAGCATTCTATGTATGATTTCTTGTCACAGGTGTAGGTGCATGCATTATCTCACTGCTGCAGCATAACTAACCAATGGTACAGATATAGTGTATACTTTCATAACATACAACATTCTTCTCACCTGCCAACATACAGGATACTCCCAATCCAGGTCAAGGCCATCAAAGTTATGTTTCATCAAAAACTGGATAACATGTGCAATAAATTTAGCCCTGGCAGCGGCGTTGTTCACCAGGCGGCTGTACTTGTCTCCGAGGGAGTCATTCCATCCACCAATAGCAAGAGTGACCTTGACACCACGTGCTCTATAGCTTGCTACCTTCTCATAGAATTCTAAAAAGAAAGGAGAGGAGCTATTATGTATCCAACAACTAACACAACTACACTTGCAATTCAGGATGCCATTAAAAATCCCCAAAACAGCAGGAAAATGGACAAAATATATCCAGATCAACCCATAGCTACGAAAACATCTAAGTGCTAAAAAAAACTTACAATGCTTACAAAACTAGTATAGCGTCTACAACTTTCTGATGAAAAGATAACTCATAGTTCTTGCACAGAATTAACAAGAAGGTGACTTACTGTTGTCATAGTCTGCCCACGTGTCATGGGGTTTAATAACAAGATTCGTTTTGTCCAACACAGCAAATCCATAAACAATATGAGTGCAGAGGTCAGGGTCAATATCTTCTGGGCGATACTTGCCAATGCCTCGTCTGTACCACGCCCAGTTGGTGAAGTAGCACACAACCTGAAGGTAAATTACCCATGTATTAGACTACCTGGAGTTTTGTTGCTTGCAACAAATTTTAAATGAAAAAAAAGAAATGTGATGAAAAGGAAAAGCTGGAGAAGAGGAAAAGTATAGAAACAAAAAAAACGTTAATGGAGGGCAAAGCTATGATTAAAACAAATACAAAATGCAGCAAAATAGTAGGCTAGAGTAATCATACACACCTTGTAGCCAGTATCTGTAGTGGGGGATGTTCCTGAGGGCACGAAGGCATCAGGGGCCTTCGTGCTTTCAACTGTAGCCACTGGATAGGTGGGTCTGGGGGTCCATTGGGTGGTGGGTCTGGTGGGGTATCGGGTGGTGGGTCTGGGGGTGGGTCTGGTGGGGTATCGGGGTGGTGGGTCTGGTGGGGTATCGGGTGGTGGGCCGTGTAGTGTAGCGGGGTGTGGTCTGAGGGGGAGGCATACCTCCTGATCCGGCAGTGCACTTGACGACGGATATCCAGTCACACATTTTCTGAAGGATAGAAATCAGGCATTTTTCATTGTTATGTGAGTGCATGATACACATGCTTACAGATATAGACCCTGCTAGCTGCACACACATTTATTGATGCCAAAGCTGGTTTTTTTTTTTTAATATGAAAAAAATATATACGGTATATAAAAAGCTGGAGAATGTCACTTGAAATGTGCTTGAATTGGGCCATCAGTCCTCATTTTGCTTCTCACTGAAAAATTAGACTTTCCCTGTGATGGTCCTTCAAAAATTATAAGTTCCAAGAATTTGTTCCATTTGGAGTTTGGTTCTGCCCACCTATTGGTATAGTACTAATGGTACAATGTTTGCCCACCTATTGGTATAGTACTAATGGTACAATGTTTGCCCACCTATTGGTATAGTACTAATGGTACAATGTCTGCCCAGCTATTGGTGTAGTACTAATGGTACAATGTCTGCCCAGCTATTGGTGTAGTACTAATGGTACAATGTCTGCCCAGCTATTGGTGTAGTACTAATGGTACAATGTCTGCCCAGCTATTGGTGTAGTACTAATGGTACAATGTCTGCCCAGTTATTGGTGTAGTACTAATGGTACAATGTCTGCCCAGCTATTGGTGTAGTACTAATGGTACAATGTCTGCCCAGCTATTGGTGTAGTACTAATGGTACAATGTCTGCCCAGCTATTGGTGTAGTACTAATGGTACAATGTCTGCCCAGCTATTGGTGTAGTACTAATGGTACAATGTCTGCCCAGCTATTGGTGTAGTACTAATGGTACAATGTCTGCCCAGCTATTGGTGTAGTACTAATGGTACAATGTCTGCCCAGCTATTGGTGTAGTACTAATGGTACAATGTCTGCCCAGCTATTGGTGTAGTACTAATGGTACAATGTCTGCCCAGCTATTGGTGTAGTACTAATGGTACAATGTCTGCCCAGCTATTGGTGTAGTACTAATGGTACAATGTCTGCCCAGCTATTGGTGTAGTACTAATGGTACAATGTCTGCCCAGCTATTGGTGTAGTACTAATGGTACAATGTCTGCCCAGCTATTGGTGTAGTACTAATGGTACAATGTCTGCCCAGCTATTGGTGTAGTACTAATGGTACAATGTCTGCCCAGCTATTGGTGTAGTACTAATGGTACAATGTTTGCCCAGCTATTGGTGTAGTACTAATGGTACAATGTCTGCCCAGCTATTGGTGTAGTACTAATGGTACAATGTCTGCCCAGCTATTGGTGTAGTACTAATGGTACAATGTTTGCCCAGCTATTGGTGTAGTACTAATGGTACAATGTCTGCCCAGCTATTGGTGTAGTACTAATGGTACAATGTCTGCCCAGCTATTGGTGTAGTACTAATGGTACAATGTTTGCCCAGCTATTGGTGTAGTACTAATGGTACAATGTCTGCCCAGCTATTGGTGTAGTACTAATGGTACAATGTCTGCCCAGCTATTGGTGTAGTACTAATGGTACAGTGTCTGCCCAGCTATTGGTGTAGTACTAATGGTACAATGTTTGCCCAGCTATTGGTGTAGTACTAATGGTACAATGTCTGCCCAGCTATTGGTGTAGTACTAATGGTACAATGTCTGCCCAGCTATTGGTGTAGTACTAATGGTACAATGTTTGCCCAGCTATTGGTGTAGTACTAATGGTACAGTGTCTGCCCAGCTATTGGTGTAGTACTAATGGTACAATGTCTGCCCAGCTATTGGTGTAGTACTAATGGTACAATGTCTGCCCAGTTATTGGTGTAGTACTAATGGTACAGTGTCTGCCCAGCTATTGGTGTAGTACTAATGGTACAGTGTCTGCCCAGCTATTGGTGTAGTACTAATGGTACAGTGTCTGCCCAGCTATTGGTGTAGTACTAATGGTACAATGTCTGCCCAGTTATTGGTGTAGTACTAATGGTACAGTGTCTGCCCAGCTATTGGTGTAGTACTAATGGTACAATGTCTGCCCACCTATTGGTGTAGTACTAATGGTACAATGTCTGCCCAGCTATTGGTGTAGTACTAATGGTACAGTGTTGGGGATGCTGAGAAAGGAAGAGACTGGTTGCAGAAAGGGTAAGGAAGAATACTCTGAGGGGATACAAACAAATCACGGAGTACTTTATGATCAAGGCATCATGGGAGCATTTCAGCTACGATTATCATTCTTTGGAGGGAGGTGGGTTTGTTCCTGAGAGAAAAGACAAGACATATCAAAGTGGGCCATGATAGAGGAGTGTCCGTGTTGCATAGGTGGGTTGATCATCCCTCACCTTGGTATCATCCCAATGGAGGCCGTGGGAACACTCTTGGGCCTGCTTCTGGCCATGGTTACAGATGTAGTATTTGCTGCAATCGGTTGGGTGGCTGCTGTACTTGCCCTCCTCGCACTTATCATAAGTTGGTGCATCAGTGGATCTAGTAGCAGGTGAGACACTAGAGGTCTGCCATGGTGAAGCAGTGGTCGGTTTGCTAGGCTGCCACCACGAGGTGGATACTGTGATCTCCGGCTTCCACCATGTGACAGGAGCTGGTGTTCTTACAGTGGTGGGGTTTAAGGGATCAGGTGGAGGGATGCCTGTGGAGCAGCAAGAGTTATTATGGCTAGTGCTACAACATTGCCTGTACAGAAAGCAGCAAAAAGAATATGACACACTAAAAAACATCTGCACGTTGTCACTATCCACTGATATTTCAAACACATTCTTCACTTTTGGTCTAGTTACAAAGCAAACACAGTCCAGCAAACTACACTCGGGCCTTTGAGGATCTGCCACATTCACCCGCTCACTGCACTTATATTATTTCTATTATTTTCTTAGTGCATATTCTATATTTTTCATAGCATTGTCACTATGAATACAGTATATGCAGTTATACTCATACATATACACTTTTTATTCCACAATTGGCCTTTGCATTATAAGTATAGTGGCACAAAAACAAAACAAAAAATAATAACAACTTTTTGTTTACATGTAAGAGGACTTTACTAGCTGAAGGATCCCAACTCTCCACGCTCTTCCCATTAAGTCACCTCCTTCAAGAGTCAGGCACTACAGTACGCCCCCGACACCCCATGTCCCGGGGCTGGTGACATGGACAATGCCTTCCCTACACTGACTCATCACCAAGTGTTTGCAAAGCTGCACTGAAATGTTTAAAATATTCAAAATTTCCCATCTTAAGAACAGAATGTGATGACACCACACTGAGAGGTTCAACAGACCATCAAATGGAAGTTGTAATGAGAAATGGAATGACAATCCTTGAATCCAGTATGCTATACCAATAAAGGGAAGCTATAATGATCAACAATAGTCTAACTGCACATTATCTGACCTCCTGAATTTTCCAGCCTGGGACAGCCTGGGTCTGGTGAAGGGTAAGGGCGCAGCACCCTGTTGATGGTGCGCAGCAATGGGTGAGCCTCACAGCCACAGCGGTTCCTGAAGTCATCCAGGTCCAGGGCCCAGATCATGCCACCTCCCAGACCCATCTTCTTGATCCACTCGGACTGAAAGATTAAGGCAGACCTGTGAGCAAGGGAGTCGCCAAGTGGGTGCAGAGACTATTTGGAGGCAGGTTTTGTGGTAAACTAACAAATAGTCTTTCAAGTAGCCTATCAGTTGAATTTCCACTTTATATTGTCCTTACACATGCACACAGATCGTTGCTACTGACATTGAACAATATAGTGATGTAATGAGTAACGGAGAATACAAGATAGAGGGGAGAAGACCATCCATCAAGTTTAGATTAAAGATTTAGTATTTACAAAAGGATTAGGGTACATCGGGTTAACGACATAAATTACACCTACCCCTTCGGAAAAAGTATCAGTGTTGTTCTAGAATAAGAGGTGGAGGTATGGAGGTAGAAATAGATCATTCACATAGAATAAAGAAGAAACTATGCAAAGGCAAATTTTACTTACTTGGTCACATTCTTCAGGGAAATGGACTGGGGAGAAATAAGCAGACTGATAGATGTTCAAGAGAAAAATGACTTTCTTTGAATTTAATGAGATGAGAAAAAAATTAAATACATGTTTTATTATAATATTAATGTAAATGAATTAGGGAAAAATAAAATGGTTCCATGTAAGGTGTGGGAGAGCAGAGAAGAAAAGAGACGAGGCAAGGAAGACTTGGAGGAGGATGAAGCAACCACCAAACAGGAGAAATACACAAGAATGTAAATGATAAAAAATGAAGAAGAGAAACATAAGTGACAAGAGAATAGAAGAAACTAAAATATTTTATAGACACACACATGAGAAGATGAAGCATAAGGCAAGCATAGTAAGATTGTAGGAGAACAACATGAAATATGAGGACCCAAAAGAAATGTGTGAAATATCAAACAAGAACTTTCAGAAATTATTTACAAAGGCAACAAAGTTTAGGCAACCACCAAGAGAGAGGAAGGAGATGGAGCCATCATCAATTAAAGGTCAACTAGATAAATATAGATACAGTAAGAGGACCACATGAGTATAGATCAGGTCCTGTATGCTACAACTAGGTAAATACACACACACACACACACACCTTGTATCTGATGGTCTCGACATCATCAAATCCAATCCACTGGGTCCCTTTGTAGGCATAGGGACCCATTGTGCCCAGGGGATCACGCACCACAGTCCACTTGCTGCTCTTGATCTTGTAACAAATCTGAAGGGAGGAAAATTTCATGTTGAGATTAAAAAGCTATATTCTAAGTTAGATTCTAGACCTGAAAACAATGATTCAGATATATACAAAGATCATTCAGAATATTTTTTAAACCAAAAGATTAAACATATTACCGTTATTTTGATTTTCTGTTGCCTTAAAAGCTAAAATGACAGGAGGATGAAACTGCACAGTACCTCATAGTAAGCCAGGAATCCTCGGGCCCTGGTGTAGCGTCCTGCCTCACCCCCTCCAATCGACGGCTGGTTGAGGCCATTCTTTGAGGCACCAGTTAGGGTGAAAGATTGGCCGTACATTGGCATTCCCATCACCAACTTGTGTCTTTGAGCGCCCTTCTCAATCCAGTAGTGAATGGTGAAGTTCTGCAATAGGAGAAGGGATTAAATTTGCAAGATTTCTGTCAGCTTCATACATAATATATAGACATTCATGGAGTCAATTCATAGACATAACTTTCATTATCATTACTGAAGAAAATAATAACGGCTGCAGAGTTCTGGGCCTTGCTGACATGTTCTCCATACGTGAGAACACCATAGGTAGGGAGCAAGGATAAAAGGAAATAGGGAGAAACTGGTTCACAAATAGGGTAGTGAATGATTGGAATGGACTCAGTCGTCAGGTGGTCAATGCGGAGTCTATTGGGGTCTTTAAAAGGAGTCTGGATAAATTCATGGATGGGAAAGAGGTGGATATAGGTAGAGTTAAGTAACAGGAACTACCTCGTGTAGTCTCACGGCCTCTTGTAGGTTCCTTATTTTCTCATGTTCTTATGTTCTTATAAAGGTACTCACTGTGTTGAAGGCCAGATTATCATCCTGAGGGTGAGCATACATTGGCGAGACATGGCCCGTCTTCTTGTCCCACTGTCCATGGTAGTCGTAGGTCATGACAGCAATCCAGTCAAAGTACTGACTCAACAAAGGGACATCATAGCCTGAGAAAAAAAAACACACATTACATTTCAGTGCAGAGGGAACAGTACTTTGGTTAGCCAAGAAAATGATAAAAAAAAAAGCAAATATGGCAAATGTTATGCTGGGACTCTTACCATGTCATCATTGTTCATTGGGACTCGAGAGAGAGGAGAAGAGAGAGAGAGAGAGAAGAGGAGAGAGAGAGGAGAGAGAGAGAGAGAGAGAGAGAGAGAGAGAGAGAGAGAGAGAGAGAGAGAGAGAGAGAGAGGAGAGAGAGAGAGAGAAGGAGAGAGAGAGAGGAGAGAGAGAGAGAGGGGGAGAGGAGAGAGAGAGAGAGAGAGAGAGAGAGAGAGAGAGAGAGAGAGAGAGGAGAGAGAGAGAGAGAGAGAGAGAGAGAGAGAGAGAGAGAGAGAGAGAGAGAGAGAGAGAGAGAGAGAGAGAGAGAGAGAAGAGAGGAGAGAGAGAGAGAGAGAGAGAGAGAGAGAGAGAGAGAGAGAGAGAGAGAGAGGAGAGAGAGAGAGAGAGAGAGAGAGAGAGAGAGAGGGGAGAGAGAGAGAGAGAGGGGAGAGAGAGAGAGAGAGAGGAGAGAGAGAGAGAGGAGAGAGAGAGAGAGAGAGAGAGAGAGAGAGACTAAATAAGGAGAGAATGATTAAGAAGAGCGATACACAGGAAGAGAGAGAACGGGCCGAGAGGAGGAGGAGAGGAGGAAGGGTAGAACCCAGGAGAGAAGAGAGAGAGAGAGAGAGACTGATAAGAGTGTTAAAAGGCATAATCGCTTATTTAACGGGAGCAGAGCATCGTAAGGTTTTTTAGTCCTATAGAGAGCATAGTATTTTATTTTATCAGTAGAGCATGTAGTTTATTTCCTTCCATAGGCTATTTTTTATTTCCTTCCATAGGCATATTTTATTTTCTTCCATAGGCTATTTATTTCCTTCCATAGGCTATTTTTATCTTCCTTCATAGGCTATTTTATTTTTCCATAAGGCTATTTTTATCTTCCTTCCATAGGCTATTTTTTATCTTCCTTCCATAGGCTATTTTTATTTCTTCCATAGGCTATTTTTATTCCTTCCATAGGCTATTTTTTATTTCCTTCCATAGGCTATTTTTTACTTCCTTCCATAGGCTATTTTTATTCCTTCCTAGGCTATTTTTTATCTCCTTCCATAGGTATTTTTATCTCCTTCCATAGGCATTTTTTATTTCCTCCATAGGCTATTTTTTTTTCCTTCCATAGGCTATTTTTTATTTCCTCCATAGGCTATTTTTATCTTCCTTCCATAGGCTATTTTTATCTTCCTTCCATAGGCTATTTTTTATCTTCCTTCCATAGGCTATTTTTATCTTCCTTCCATAGGCTATTTTTTATCTTCCTTCCATAGGCTATTTTTATCTTCCTTCCATAGGCTATTTTTTATCTTCCTTCCATAGGCTATTTTTTATCTTCCTTCCATAGGCTATTTTTTATCTTCCTTCCATAGGCTATTTTTTATCTTCCTTCCATAGGCTATTTTTTATCTTCCTTCCATAGGCTATTTTTTATTTTCCTTCCATAGGCTATTTTTTATTTTCCTTCCATAGGCTATTTTTTATCTTCCTTCCATAGGCTATTTTTTATCTTCCTTCCATAGGCTATTTTTTATTTTCCTTCCATAGGCTATTTTTTATCTTCCTTCCATAGGCTATTTTTTATTTTCCTTCCATAGGCTATTTTTTATCTTCCTTCCATAGGCTATTTTTTATCTTCCTTCCATAGGCTATTTTTTATCTTCCTTCCATAGGCTATTTTTTATTTTCCTTCCATAGGCTATTTTTTATTTCCTTCCATAGGCTATTTTTTATCTTTCCTTCCATAGGCTATTTTTATCTTCCTTCCATAGGCTATTTTTATCTTCCTTCCATAGGCTATTTTTTATTTCCTTCCATAGGCTATTTTTTATCTTCCTTCCATAGGCTATTTTTTATCTTCCTTCCATAGGCTATTTTTATCTTCCTTCCATAGGCTATTTTTATCTTCCTTCCATAGGCTATTTTTTATCTTCCTTCCATAGGCTATTTTTTATCTTCCTTCCATAGGCTATTTTTTATCTTCCTTCCATAGGCTATTTTTTATCTTCCTTCCATAGGCTATTTTTTATCTTCCTTCCATAGGCTATTTTTTATTTCCTTCCATAGGCTATTTTTTATCTTCTTCCATAGGCTATTTTTATCTTCCTTCCATAGGCTATTTTTTATTTCCTTCCATAGGCTATTTTTTATCTTCCTTCCATAGGCTATTTTTTATACTTTCCCTTCCATAGGCTATTTTTATCTTCCTTCCATAGGCTATTTTTTATCTTCCTTCCATAGGCTATTTTTTATTTTCCTTCCATAGGCTATTTTTTATCTTCCTTCCATAGGCTATTTTTTATCTTCCTTCCATAGGCTATTTTTTATTTTCCTTCCATAGGCTATTTTTATCTTCTTCCATAGGCTATTTTTTATCTTCCTTCCATAGGCTATTTTTTATTTTCCTTCCATAGGCTATTTTTTATCTTCCTTCCATAGGCTATTTTTTATCTTCCTTCCATAGGCTATTTTTTATCTTCCTTCCATAGGCTATTTTTTATCTTCCTTCCATAGGCTATTTTTTATCTTCCTTCCATAGGCTATTTTTTATTTTCCTTCCATAGGCTATTTTTTATTTTCCTTCCATAGGCTATTTTTTATTTTCCTTCCATAGGCTATTTTTTATTTTCCTTCCATAGGCTATTTTTTATTTTCCTTCCATAGGCTATTTTTTATTTTCCTTCCATAGGCTATTTTTTATTTTCCTTCCATAGGCTATTTTTTATTTTCCTTCCATAGGCTATTTTTTATCTTCCTTCCATAGGCTATTTTTTATTTCCTTCCATAGGCTATTTTTTATCTTCCTTCCATAGGCTATTTTTTATTTCCTTCCATAGGCTATTTTTATTTTCCTTCCATAGGCTATTTTTTATTTTCCTTCCATAGGCTATTTTTTATTTTCCTTCCATAGGCTATTTTTTATTTTCCTTCCATAGGCTATTTTTTATCTTCCTTCCATAGGCTATTTTTTATTTTCCTTCCATAGGCTATTTTTTATTTCCTTCCATAGGCTATTTTTTATCTGATGCTGAGATGTGAAAAAAAGGAGTTTTAGTAATGATTCTTGTATACAAAGAGCGTATGTTATAAAATTTAAATTAATAAGGCAAGGGGTAACTAAGGGACTTTCTCTTTGAATACTACTAAGGGAATACACTAATAGTATTATGGACAGACCTTGGGAATGTGTGGTACCTGCTGTGGTTGTCTTACAGGTAGTAGGTATGCACTGGAAGCAACTAAATTGGATGCTTTTATGTATAAATGATATCATGAACTAGTTTAACTATATATTTTTCTTTTGAATGTGTATTATCTTTCAATCTTTGACAAATGACAAAATGCTCTCACCTGCCAACACACGGGGTACTCCCAGTCCAGGTCTAGGCCATCAAAGTTGTGCTTCTGGATAAACTGAACTACGTGGTCGATGAACTTCTTCCGAGCAGCTGGATTATTAACGAGTTTGCTATATTTTCCTCCCAGAGAATCATTCCAGCCCCCGATGGCAATGAGCACCTTCACTCCCTTGGCCTTCAGCTTGGTGACCTTCTCATAGAATTCTGTCAAGGTCAATGGAGAACAAGGATGACCACTGAGGGCTGAGAGAAGACAGGCTTTATACTTATTTTTTCTTCAACAGTCAAAATGTAAATGTAAATTGAAAGATTTTAGCATCACTCCTTCTAGTAAGACATTTATATTATTTAGTTTTGTATTATCTTATACAACTGCTCCTTTCCTGCACATGTAAGGTAGCATCCAGGAAAAGTTGTGGGAGAATACATAACGATGTCCTTAAACAAAACATGCACAAATAATTTGCTCACATTCATACATCTCAATACTAATTCTTTGTTGACTTATGGTGCACACATATTCTATGACATTTTCATCAGCATTTTCACTTCTTTTATAATTCATTCATCCATTTTTCTATTTCCTCTTTCCCTATCTAAATTTAATGATGTAGCCTACTGCTAACTAAAGAATATTGAACAACACAGCCCCACCTGGCCTCCCGGCGGTCTACACTATGTACTTCACAATGTTTCAGTGCACCCTTACTTGAAAGGGTAAGAAAAATTGTACCACACCAATAAAGGCAATAGTACATAGATAAGCTGAACAAACAATATTGCTGATTCTGTTTGTCAGCAGTGTTACTCCTCTGTAGACCACATAACTCTAACTTTTCCATCCCTCACACCCTTCTTAGCTGTCCCTGGCTGCCTTATGCTTTTCTTTTTCATAAGACAAACCTTCACTCAAACAAGCGGGCAATGCTAAGACCAAAAGAAAAGAGGTTGAATTTTCAATGCCTGTAATGTTAGCATGATTAAAAAGACTTACTGTTGTCAAAGTCAGCCCAAGTGTCATGAGGCTTGATGAGAAGGTTGTTGTTGTTGAGCACAGCAAAGCCATACACAATGTGGGTACACAGGTCATCATGTATGTCCTCAGGGATGTACTTGCCCTCGCCTTGCCGATACCAAGCCCAGTTGGTAAAGTAGCAAACCACCTTGTACCCATCTGGGGGAAGAGGAACAGGCATTAAATCAACTTCAAATTTTTGCTAGTAATATGTTTCATCTGATACCACTGTCTGTTCTAAGTAGCCTTTTTTTTTCATCCCAAAGGCATTGTAAAATGAATGATTTGTTGAAAATATAAAATCCATAGGCCCAATGTAAGGTTGATTATTTTGAACTTACTTCAATCTTTAAAGTAAAGTAGGTAATCTGTTTTGATACTTTACATTTATTCAAACATAAACCAAATATGATTTTATAGAGCTTTTACAGGCTTTCAAGGGATACCAGTGCATAGAGCTCACCAGCAGGAGGTGGATAGTCCTTGGTTCCCGGGGGGCATACTGGAGGCCGTACTCCTGGTACCTCAGGCAGGAAATGGGCTGGCTCGATGGGAGGATGATCAACTTTTCTCTCATTCATACGTTCATGGGGATTCCAGCACACACCCTGAGGGCCTGGGGCAGGAGGGCCTGGGGCAGGAAGGCCTGGGGCGGGGAGACCTGGGGGAGGAGGGCCTGGGGCAGGAGGGCCTGGGGCAGAAGGGCCTGGGGGACGAGTACAGACCTCTACTCCTGGGGGTGGCCGCACTCCCGGTACCTCAGGCAGGAAATGTGCCGGCTCGATGGGTGGGTGATCAAGCCTAGAATTGGTCCCTACGACTCCCCGCGTGTTGGGATCCCAGCACTTACACTCCAGCATTCCTGGGGGCTGCCTCATCACCGCCATTGACTGTAATCTCTGCACTACACGTGAGGAATGGCCAGATGGGTATTTCGTTACCTCCACTTCGATAACACCAGCGTTGGGGTCCCAACATTTCTTGGTACAGACTGGCACTCCTGGAGGGGGTCTCACCCCTGGTATCCCTGGCAAGAAGTGTTCTGGCTGGATAGGTGGGTGTTCTTGCATCTTCTTAATTGTCCCTATGGCACTGTTCCAGCACTTCTTAGGTTTGGGTGGCCCTTCAACAATTGGAAGTCTTTCAGGGTCGGGTGCAGGCTTGGAGTCTATAAAACCAGGTGCCCTGGGGGCTCCCAAGATGGATTTGATGGCATTCATGAGTGGATGGGGACCTTGACCACAGCGGTTGCTAAAGTCATCGAGGTCCAGCGCCCAAACCATCCCTCCAGCAAGACCCATCTCCCTGATGTACTGTGACTGGAAAGGTAATGAAATTTGAATATGTTGTCCATGTTTTTTACTGCTTTTATATTATCATTATAATTCTACTAAAATTTGTACATTCTGGCCCAGCTTTACTGGTAGTGATGTTTCCTTGGACCCGAACCACCGTGCCTGTCCCTCATACCATCCAATTACACTAGTGTAGAGGTAAGGATGGGGGCATACGCTATGCTGCGCGTGGCCTCGATGTTCATCTCCGTGGCATTAGTCCTTAAGCCCGTGGTGGGTGATAACCCGTTACCCCGGGACACTGGGCTAGCGTGACATCCGGGTTACCACAGTTACCTTCCCCAGGTTTCCCCAGGTACCCATTTATACCCCAACCCCCAAAGGAGGGATGAACAGCTGGGTGGGCTGGATGCCGACTGCCCTGGCCCAGATTCGAATCAGGGCCCGCAGATTGGTAGCTAGGCGCACTAGCCCCTACACCACATAGGCGACTCACTTGTTTACACATTACTTTATTGCATATACAGTACACTGTGAAGGTTTCCAAGATTCTCATTATGACAGACAGATCTAATACATTCTTTTCTGAAAGAGAAATTGCTCCATACTGAAATCATAAATGAGCCGGTAACCGTGGTGACAAAATCCCGTGCAACACACGCCCCAATGCTCACAGCTTAATGCCGTGTGGCACACTGAACCACAACCCTCCCTGCTCACTCCTACTGCCCATCAAGGATCGTATATGGCAATATATATTATCCTTGCTGCACATGCATGACCATCCATTGCTTAGTCTTTTAGCATCAGGGAATGCCTCGCAACCTTTGCTCTTTTGTAATATCTGGACACAGTATTCATGGATGACGCGGGAAAAAAACTACCAGATGCACTATCTCATCCTCTCCAATAAATAATAATAATAAAAAAAAAAAATATAAAAAAGTTAATAGAAAACAAGGTCTTACCTTCCTTTTGATTGTTTCCACATCATCAAATGAGACCCATTGGTTCCCAGAATAGGCATACGGACCCATCCTGGATTCAGGATCCTTCACTACCGTCCACCCATTGTTTTGAATGAAGTGGCAGATCTGCAAACATAAAAAGTTAATGTAGACTCTAAAGCAGCATACTACAAGAAATACATGATTGAGGCATATGCACATAAACACAGCTGCTTGACTAGCTACAGTAGTGCGTGGGTCATAAGTCAACACACCCGTGGGCCAGGATCTAGAGGGGGCAAATACCCCCATGACCCAGATTCCACAAAAACCTTGATCTGCCCCAACACCTGTGACACTTGTTCCACTCAAATGCACATTTCCAAGATTACTAAATACATCATCTGGTATCATTCATCAGATGGCCTGAAGTGTGAATGATGAAATGAACTTCAGGCCATCAGATGAATAATATCAGATGCATTATTTCCAATTAAAAAATTGACCTATCAATCTATAAGGTTATTGTTACATCACAAAAATATTCATCACAGGTAATCCCCTCACCTCATAGTAAGCCAGGAAGCCTTTGGCTCTAGTGAATGGTCCAGCTGTTCCTCCCGTGCTTGCCGGGGCATTGAGGCCATTGACCGAGGCGTCATTAAGGGTAAAGGACTGTCCATACATTGGCATCCCAAGTACCAGCTTATCCTTGGTGGCACCCTTCTGCAGCCAGTACCTGATGGCATAGTCCTGTAGGGGGGAAGGGAAGCAGAACAAATAGATATTAGATGTAAGATAGTAATAAACCCTTGGAAGAAAATTGGTGCAGAGTTATATTTGAGAGGTGTTTTGGTTCTCTTCTGGCAACAAACTAGAGGAACTAAAATTCTTAAATCCAGAGAACTAAAAAAAATTTCAGCAGATTTCAAGTTGACAGCAACATGCAGGAAATAGTTTATGAATGAATGGGAGGGATTCACTGTCCCGCCTACTTGTATACATCATAGGATAATGACAGCTAATGCTGGATGAACCTTGAGGCTGCAATATAATATGGACAAGTGATCCTTTAGGAATTATCATGGTAGTTTCTTAACCTTTAGACAGAGCCCCTCACCCAGTCGTCCTGCTGCCAAGACCGCGACACAACCATGAATAAGATAATAGAAAGAAACACTGAGAGGGAAGGAGAGGAAAGAGGTAAGTGGGAGTGGGTGTGTAGGCTCACCATGTTGAAGTAGTCATAGTCATCCTGTGGGTGATGGTACATGGGGGCGACATGACCCGTCTTCTTGTCCCAGTGTCCATGGAAGTCGTAGGTCATGACGGCAATCCAGTCCATGTAGCGGTTGATGGCGGGCACGTCATAGCCTGACAGGAAGAACAATTAGCTGGCAATTATGAGAATGTAGTATGTCAAAGCTACTGAGCCTATTGTATGAAATATTACTGAGACTAAAAAGAATGGTACTTAAATGACAGAACATAATATATAGCTAAGAAAATAAGTATGCAGGATACTATATAGTAAAGCCTGTTACAATCATGGCAAGACTCAGTAGAGGACATGCATATTACTGTAGGAATAACATATGCAATCTTAAATAGCAAATCATGTAAAAAAAACATATGATTCAACTTTTTCGTACCAGCATCAATGACCTTCTTGCTTGGAGAGACAGCAGTGGAGAGAAGGAGGCCAAGAGGCTTGAATGCAAGGCTGAGCTCCTTCACCCAGTTGGCAAAGTTTGCTTTGTCGGAGATTGGACCCTTGTTGCAGTCCACCTGAGGATGGAAAGTGAAATGAAATGAGGGGCATTGGATGATGATGATGATGATGAAGATGATGTAAAGTTATTGATCAAAAGACATTAATGAATGAAGATTTTTGTTTATCCCTTCACTGCAAGGTGCCGAGAATGAGCATACGAGGCTTGGTCCCCGACCCCTGGTGATGCGCCCCGTGCACCACCAGGTGGCTACACGTATAGGCAGCCCTAATGCACCATGTGTGTCATCGTAGTGAAGGGGTTGATGTTCGCTAACACAAACACACACTCACCTGCCAACACTTGGGATACTCCCAATCCAGATCAAGGCCATCAAAGTTGTGCTTCCGGATGAATTCTATGACATGGACAATAAATTTGGCTCTCGCAGCAGGATTGTTCACCAGACGACTGTATTTGTCGCCAGCAGAGTCGTTCCAGCCACCAATAGCAATAGTGACTTTTACACCCGCACTCTTGAGAGCAATAACCTTTGCATAGAAACCTGTTGAAAATACAAGTTATGATTCTCATAAGTTCAAATGTGTGATTTCATGTCAGCTATCATATCTCCCTTTTCATTTGTATGAGAACCAAACTATATTACCTAGATATTCCTAATAACAAGCCTGAGACATTATCATTACCATTATCAGCTGCATGTACTCTTGAGCAAAAATCTTGAGAAATATTAAATGTCAGTGAAAATTAAAACAAAATATGACTCAAAATTCATATATAATGAACAATGAACATCTAGGTAGAGCATCAGGATACTGAAAATATTCATATACCATACAAGCAAAGTTCTCCACAAAACTGAACAAAAAGCTACAAAGATACACATAGTACAAGTCCCTAGCACAGCAGCCTAACACATACATCTATTACAATAAGAGGCATACAGATACCAAAGCCTTGTCATGCACTACAAGAGTCAACTCACCGTTATCAATATCAGCCCAAGAGTCATGTGGCTTGATGATAAGATTGGAGTAGTCCAACACGGCAAATCCGTATACAATGTGAGTGCACTGGCTTGCGTCAATGTTCTCGGGTGTGTATTTCCCAATGTCTTGACGGTACCACGCCCAGTTGGTGAAGTAGCACACAACCTTGTAGTCTCCTGAGAGTTAGAGAAAAGGAAGGATGAGGTGAATATATAGTTGTTGCCTGTTGAAATAGAGGCCAATATTTTTAATCAGCCACGTTGTCTGCACATTCTGTAAAATTACCAGAAAATTAGGTCGATGAGGAGAAATAATAATATTAAAAGAATGAATAAGATCATGGGACAAAATATTCACATCAAGACCTGAATATCTGTCCTTCATATTTTGTACAAACGCAGTGACCATCTTTTAAAAGTATAATACTAAATTCATAAATCCAAATGCCGGGCAAAGGCAGACATGAGTAATCTTGTGCATGTCAGAGACTACAATACTACCTTTCAACTTTTTCTTTCCTGTATCCTTCCAAATCCTATCACCAAGTCTTGCTACTCTTCTCCTCCACATATATCTTATCTAGGCTCTCCTCCAATTATTCTTTCTCAGTACCATGCTCCATAACTCAGAGTTTTCCCTCCAAATCTACCCTATCCATTATGTTAGAACATCCATACTGATGGCATACATCCAAACTGTCAATAAACCTTGACTGTAAACTATTTCTCATCATCTATGTGTACACTGTTTCCTTTCATGAGTCTCAGTGAACCTCCACTCTACCAATCTGTAAGGCATGTCACATAATAATTCTATCCGTCATGTTGGTAAATAGTATACGTATAGACAAATAAGAACATAAGAACATAAGAAAATAAGGAAGTTACAAGAGGCCGTGAGACCTACACGAGGTAGTTCCTGCAGAACAGGATAGCACAAATGTGCTATCCTGCACCCGGACGTGAAACCCACAAATGGCTGTCCATTTGTCTATTATGACCAACTTGTCATATGCTGTCGTGTCCTAAGCCAGACCAGATAAAGTTCAGTTGCTCTCCTACGGAATTGAAGCGGGATTAAGGAGACCATCACACAAGACTAGTCCTCCACTGGTTCCTTAGATTTCACACCTTCCCCTGGCTGAGGCTGCCACAACGCCCCCTTGTGGGTTTACGTTCCGGCGCAGAGTGGCACCATCTATTGATCATGTTGTTTGCCCCTAACTGTTGCTCTAGGCTAACTCTACGTCCATGAATGCCACATGGAGGTCTTTATCCTCTCAAAAAACATCTCACAGTACTTACACCTAACCACCAAACCAAACTAAACTTCAATATATACTGTCTATTCAGATTCAAATGGTAACAGGCTTAGAAATAACTGCATCAATCATTATTCCTCCATTCACCTTACTTATCCTTCCGCTCCTATCTCTTATATCAGTCACTGTGGATTACCCAGAGCCAACAGGGAATTTACAAATAAATATCATTATAAATAATGTTCGAAATATTTTCTATCTGATGGGACAAACAGCAATCTCACCCCATTCCCCTGTGGGCAGACTACTACCTGGTTTCTGTGACCCATGGGACAGAACAAAATCAATCAATATGCCTTAAACTTTGTTGTGGAAGATAATGACAATAAAATGTAAATAAATAAATAAATAGGAAAATAGGGAAATATTGATAAGGAAATAGGGATAAAAGTGAAGTTAAAGCAAGAATAAAAACAAATAAATAGCAAAATAGGGAAATAGTGATAAAGAAATGGGGATAGAAGTGAAGTTTAATGAAAGAATGAAAATAAATAAATAGGAAAATAGGGAAATATTGATAAGGAAATAGGGATAAAAGTGAAATTTAAAGAAAGAATAAAAAAAAAAATAGGAAAAATAGGGAAATAGTGATAAAGAAATGGGGATAGAAGTGAAGTTTAATGAAAGAATGAAAATAAATAAATAGGAAAATAGGGAAATATTGATAAGGAAATAGGGATAAAAGTGAAATTTAAAGAAAGAATAAAAAAAAAAATAGGAAAAATAGGGAAATATTGATAAGGAAATAGGGATAGAAGTGAGGGGGAACAGGATAAAGACATGAAAAGATATAACACATTATCTTTACTCCAATACTATATGGGTGAGAGGCTTGCCTGAGAGGTCTGATCCCGTGCTCACTGATGGGGACTGAGTGGGCGGAGGTGACCATGCTGGGATAGACGGAGCAGCAGTGACTGGTGCTGGAATATACGGAGGCTCAGTGGGAGGTCTTGGGGCAGGGGTTGCTGACGAGACGGGTCTTTTGTCATCCTGCCCTGAAGCCTGGCATTGGACTGTCTGCGGCCAGTCACAGCGGTTGTTGTTCTGGAAATTGAAGAGAAGGTGATAGGGAGGTTGGTGTTTATCCTAATGCTTGTGTGTAAGATGTGATGCAGAGCTTTATACATCACATCCCAGGAAAAATGACGAACTAGAATATATTTCTGAGTCATAACTGCTGACTGAAGGATGAGTGTTGAAGGATGAGAATTCCCCTCCTGGCAATTATATGCAAATTCACATAAAAAAAGGGGTGTGAGTTGTTTCCTTGCATTTTCTTAGTATACAGTAGAAGTTCGATAAAAACGGAAAAATTCAGCCAAGGCCGATTCCGGTAAATCAAATTTTCCGTTAAATTAACTTCCGCTATCGGCTTCTGATATAGGTCGATATAACGGATTTTTCCGCAAAATCGAGAGCATTTCTGGTAAAGCCTCTTTCTGCAGTGGTCTGCATGGCCTCCCAAGCCTGCCCAAATTAGTGGGTCGGCGGCCGTTAGCAGAACTGCACCAAATATTGCTACATTTAGCGGAATTTTCCGCTAAATCAAGCATTGGCAAATGGAATACATTTTTTTTTAGTTTTCTTCTAAATCAAGCTCTCCGGTAAATTGAGTTCCATTAAATTGAGCTTCTACTGTATATATATATTTTTTTTTTTCTGTTTCAATTAGTACATGCAAATCCACATCTGAATGAAGAGGAAAGTTTGCAAATGTATAGAAAAATTATGGCTGGTGTAAAAAAAGTCAGCACACAGGAGTGGAGAGTTCAGAAAGTGTGGGTTCAGCATACAGCCCAGGCAATACTTACTCTATCCCAATCCAGCATTTCAGCACACCCAAATTCTTGCCATTTCCCATGGACACACATCATGTACTTCTTACAGTCGCTTGGATTGTGGTCATACGTCCCATCAACACATGGCACATTGACATCCAGCTGGCTGGCACCGGATGGCCCTTCTGGCTCTGCAGGCTCTGCAGGCCCTGCAGGCCGCAAGGCTGATCGAGGTAGGGTGAGAACAGGATCAGATATTTTCTTTAAATAGGTGATGGTAGTACTACCACAGTCCCTATGGTGATTATATTGCTAACCTATGTTGCCTTAGAGAATGAGGTGAACACTTCTGAGGGTTTTGTTGGTGCCTTGACTAAGCCACAATGAAAACGAATGAATGACAAAGCAGCATTTGGTAGCGGCAGACCAACACTTAAGCCTCAAAAGTCTCATCCGGATTTTACAATGACCTCTGAGCATGGTTCACATCATCACTGTTTGGCAATTTTAAAGAAATCAATTTGATCTCATCTACCTGCAAGATAAGATGGTGAATATTTAATGCTTAAGTAATTACTTTAAAGGCAAAAAGCAGTGAGAAAGCACAGGGTGTTAGTGAGTTAGTGAGGGAGGAGGCAAGAGGGGTGACTGGGGGCATGTGTGTGCGGCTCAACCATGAATACTGTCTCTCCTCTATCATGTGGCATGTGCACACGTGTTCTCAAGGCCTCAAGGAAGGCTGCGGCGTGAGGCCATCAGGTTGTGTGTGTGTGCGTATGTGTGTGCATGAGGGTGGTGTATTGAGAGGAGTCAAACAGAGGGATCAGGAGGCTGAGGGAGACTGCGGAGACTGGTGGAGGTGAACCAGCACTTTTGGCTGCTGGAGGACCGGCTTGGTGGGCTGGCGAGGCAGACGGAGGGAGTCCATCGGCAGCACTGTTGAGGCTGGAACAACAAGAAGGCGATGAGAAACACTGCAGCAGTGGGAGAACACCGAGGCCAATGCATCCACACAACCCCAGTAGTGATGAACTAAGTTCTGGCAGTATCTATCCTGGGCCCCCGCATGGATGAAAGCAGCCTCCCATTTGTGTGTTGCATCACACAGATGTTGTCATGAGTCACTTTAAATGTTCACAGTAGACCCTAAGACCACAGAAGCTTTAACACCCAAAAGGTGTTAAAGACTATTCTCTGTAGTGAGGGCAGGGAGTCCTTACTACCTCTCTTATTGCACGTGGAGGACAGGACAGAGTGTGCAGGATCACTACTGGGATGGGGTGGCATAACCAGGCCACTAAATGTCCTCCCAGCAGACACCATCAGCATGCCACACGAGGAGCATGTTGCACAGCACACAGTGCACACCAGTACCCTGACATCACAACACACTTACACTCAACAGGGCCATAAGACTTGTGACGTGTGTTGCAAGGTCAGAGTGCAAGGTATGTAGTGGTCACATCATTCAAAAACTTTGTACACGCTCTTAGCAAATTTCATTTGGACATACATAAAAAGAAACCATTGTGATTCTTTTCTTAGGAACATTATTTTTTTACTAATACAATAGAATAGCCACAGAGTTCTTTGCACACACTGGCAGGCTGATAACAGGGACCTGGGGCGACGAATACTCCCAGACAATCCTTAAACAGAGCCTTCAATGACCGAAGTCCCACCCCACTATTCATGTAACAAGGTGGCTTGTCTCCCTCGGGCTGACCCAAGCTTCTTTATTTGTGGGGGAAAAAACCCAATCAGGGAGCGAGAAAATAGGAGGATGAAGGCTACAGGAGAGGAAGCCCCGGACGGTATTCATGGTTGGTGCGCTGCTTGGACCAGCCTGTACGAGTCACCCTTCAGGATATGGGACAAGGGGAGGGAGAGGGGCTGGGATGGAGGATACCAAGAAACAGAGGAATGTTGGTATGAAGGGAAAGGAATATAGCAAAGAAAAGAAATTGTGAACAATATTTGGATTCATATCATGCTAGTTTAGATTGACATGAGTAGGCATCATTGTGCAAAAGAGACGATGAGAAGAATATAAATGATAAATTTGAGTTAAAGTCCAATTATATTCAAATGAATGAAGACTGCAAACAATGTAATCCATCTGCAGATCACAGGCTGAAGGAGAAAGATGAAAGAAACATAGAAAGAGAGAGAGAGTTTGGATACTTAGAGACTGTGCTAGAGAAAACATTAACTGGAATTAAAATTGGATGGAAGAAATTAAGAGTCAGCAAAGCAATACAATTAAATATATTATTTATCAAACCTACAACTACATTTACATCCATTACATCCATTACATCATTTAGTTGAGGGTTACTGGGCGATGCATGCAAGGGTCAGACAAATAGTTAATAAGCTGGCAACACAGACACCAATGCACACACAAACAAAGCCTCTCATAACTACACAGCTTCCACCAATGTTTACCTGCTCAGAGCCCTGTAAGGAAAGAATAATGGTTTTATGTGAACAACAAAATGATGACATATTTGTAAATGTTCAGCATGGAATTGTAATAATATACACATTTGCATGGGTTGATGGTGGTGGTGTTGATGTGAGTCACAGAGGACAACTACACCCCTGTTCAAGATGAGTGCATACGTGCATGAGGTAATCCTTACACCATGTCACTATAGGAAAGACAGCCGCTTCCCCAGGCCGGTGAGAAACAAGTCTTGCTGTCAGCCACTAGGCACAGCTCTATACAAAGCAGGCCCCATATACCAACTATTTCCCATCAAAAATCTCACTTTCTTACACTTTCATTCTTTTACATATAAATACTTCTCTGCTAGACACACAAAGTTCTCTAGCATATATATATATATATATATATATAATATATATATATATATATATATATATATATATATATATATATATATATGTATATATATATATATATATATATACATACATACGTATAAATATATCGGCAGCAATGAAGCAAGCTCCGTGTGTTGTTTTCCCAAACATGAAGTGCAGGTTGGTTCGCACAGATTTTGCTGGTGTGCCCCATAGCAATATGGAAATCAAGCTGGAGGTGGAGTAAAAGCTTGCATGGAAGCTTTGTTGTTGTTCCTTGTGAGGGTATGGGAATAAAGTGAATGGAGGAAGAGGAAGGGATAAACTAAGGTAAAGAAAACTGACATGGCAAAAGTGTGTAACAAGTTTCTCATGAGACTCAGGCTTCATATGTAAGCACCATTGGCCATCAACAATGGTGCACAGGTATGCAGAGGGCTGAGGAGGTAGCCACCTGCTGAAACACACAAGTGTACAAGGATACACTGTATTACTGTATCAGATAGTAGTGGTGGCTAAGTAAATAAGCAGAGCCATGACTTTGAAGGCAGATGAAGCAAGGCAGCAGTGATAATGAAAAGTAAAGTTGGGATGGGTAAGAAGGGATTGCGGGTCAGAGTGGGGCAGGGCGTCTACCTTCTTCCTTGGTTGTGAGGATAACATCAGAGCATTTGGGGACTTCTGATGGGGGTTTGCAAGCCTTGACATTCTCATCCCACACCAGCCCACCAGTACAAAGCTCCACTGTAACGTATCCCTGGGAGCAGCGCAATCGGGCAGTGCACTGGGGCCCTGGGTGGACCTGGCCTTCGTTGCTGCAAGACGTCCGGCCCAAGTGTCGATGATGCACGTCTCCTGGGTGGCGGTTGTTGGGACCTGTGGGGCCACAGTACTGACGGGGGGAACCAATGGGAAGCAGAAGAGGAAACGGAAGAAAATAGGGAAATACAGAGAGAAAATAGGAAGAACCTACTACATAAGATAAGAACGAAAATGAGGACCCAAGAGAAAGTAAATAAAAGGAACCATCTCCTATCTCAAAGACTCTCTGAGGTCTTTAAGATCACTCTGAATGCTGCAGCTTCGTGGCCAAATCCATGGTGTCCCAACAATCCTTTCCTTATATTTCCTTATCCATATGCAGAAGTGTAGTTTATGCCCATAACTGTTGCAGCAAAATGTGGGTGTGTGCTTCATTGTCACTACAAAGTGACTCGAATGATCATTATGTAGTAACTAACAGACAGTCTTAGAAGCATCACTACTATTGATACTTATGTGCATCAGTAGCAATGATAGAAAGTGGAGGAGTTTCTTGATGTTGCTTAATTCTTGTTCATGTTCTGACACTTGCTGTGCCCGTATTCAGTGGTTTCTAATGTCTTTGTTCTTCCGGTGAGCCCTCTGATGTGTAAAGGAATAGCTGTCTGGAGGTCTTGAATACTAGCACGTCTGTGGATAGTTGTGTCACAAGCACTTGAAATGGCAACAAGAGTTGTTGATGGTTTTATCTTCATCCTCATTCACTCAATGCCTTGAGTGAATGAGGGCAGATATTTCTTGGTTTTGGGTGTAATTTTCTTTGTCAATTCTGTCATGTCACTCATACTTCTTTGAGAGGCAGAGAGGCAATCCTGATACAGGGATGCTGATGTGCAGATGAACAAATAAAAACATCATAAGCAGAGACAGGACAAACACAAGATGTATTACTACCAATGGTCTTGGGGTTGTCCTTATTCTTTCCCTTCAGCAGCAAGAAAGATCACTTGAGTTTTCATTGAAATGAGTTGAAGTGTTGTCAATGGATTTACTAGCGATGTATGATTGTTTTCTGTAACGAACGTGCCGGCACTGTTGTCGCTGCTGTGGATAGGCTTGTTTACAATGAAAGTTAGACTTCAAAGGCAACATCACACAGTAAACAAATGTTTTCTTAAGCTATCTTGATCCATACTTGTAGACTATATAAATGATATAACAATATCATCTGCTGATGGAATTACATCCAATGAATCTCATGGCATTTTACTTTTGGGATTAAAGTCATGAATGCAAACATTATGACACCAGGTTACTCACAAGGCAGTTTTAACACATAAAAGAAAACATTCTGAATTACTTTGAGAGGCAGATAGTTGTAGCTTTGGGCAATTAAGGATTAACATTAATGATTTTGTGATTTCTTCACAATATGGGACCCGGTCACAACCATCAAAGACCTTCTACTTGGGATACTCCAATAGGAGGACAGTCCAAAGAGGCCTACAATCAATGACTTACACCTGTTCATCATGCCATCCTCTCCTTCCTTTCCTACGTGCATGCCAGACTATATTTTGTGTTGTAAAATGTTTCACTAAACTATTAGTACTTCCAGTTAACAGGTAAGGTACTCCTAGGTAAATAAGGTAATTATCAATTATGTTTGCATTTGTATCTATGACTCTATTCCTATGCCTTGTTTAACGCAATCTCGCTTTGCTAAAATATTAATTAAAAAAATATAAAAATATATCTAAATTTGTTCTGAAACAATTCTGAATTACGCACAAAATTGTTCTTAAGCTTTAAGAAATCAATTCAAAAATATTAATGGGTACATAGGATTTGTTAAATGCATTTCTCGCATACCATTTTTTTGTAACGTAACTCTAACTTAAAGAATATTGATCGGATAAGCTAAATATTGTAAAGCGAGACATCATATAGCGAGAGAATATTGTACTGTATTTATGTTTAAATTATTGTGGTCTTGGCTGAGAGCCTTGAATGGATCTTCCCTCAATACATGTAATTCAATACACTAAGCTAGAAAGATCAAATGCTATTAAGAACTATGCAATGGAACCAATTAAGATTGTTGTACCATACTGAAATGTGCATGAATTGGTCTTAATCACCTGACAGAAGCTTGGAAACGGCAAGCTCATTTACAAGTTTGTTACCAAATTATCTAGATTTAATGTTGTGCCTCATTTCCATATCCTAAAATTAATCTCTTTTGGCTGAATGACATGAGATAATAATCTGTAACAGTTAAATAAGTGAGATACACGGCTGCCATGTATGATGCAGGGCTTAGGTGGTGCGGCAACATTACTGTTGCCAGTAAAGGCCCATGATGGGTTCAGTTATTGGGCTGCACAGGGGCCAAAACTACCAAGGCTTGTCTACCACAGGGGCCAAAACTACCAAGGCTTGTCTACCACAGGGGCCAACACCACCAAGGCTTGTCTACCACAGGGGCCAACACCACCAAGGCTTGTCTACCACAGGGGCCAACACCACCAAGGCTTGTCTACCACAGGGGCCAAAACTACCAAGGCTTGTCTACCACAGGGGCCAACACCACCAAGGCTTGTCTACCACAGGGGCCAACACCACCAAGGCTTGTCTACCACAGGGGCCAACACCACCAAGGCTTGTCTACCACAGGGGCCAACACCACCAAGGCTTGTCTACCACAGGGGCCAACACCACCAAGGCTTGTCTACCACAGGGGCCAAAACTACCAAGGCTTGTCTACCACAGGGGCCAAAACCACCAAGGCTTGTCTACCACAGGGGCCAAAAACTACCAAGGCTTGTCTACCACAGGGGCCAACACCACCAAGGCTTGTCTACCACAGGGCCAAAACTACCAAGGCTTGTCTACCACAGGGGCCAAAACCACCAAGGCTTGTCTACCACAGGGCCAACACCACCAAGGCTTGTCAACCACAGGGGCCAAAACCACCAAGGCTTGTCTACCACAGGGGCCAACACCACCAAGGCTTGTCTACCACAGGGGCCAACACCACCAAGGCTTGTCTACCACAGGGGCCAACACCACCAAGGCTTGTCTACCACAGGGGCCATAACCACCAAGGCTTGTCTACCACAGGGGCCAAAACCACCAAGGCTTGTCTACCACAGGGGCCATAACCACCAAGGCTTGTCTACCACAGGGGCCAAAAACCACCAAGGCTTGTCTACCACGGGGGCCCAAACACCACCAAGGCTTGTCTACCACAGGGGCCAACACCACCAAGGCTTGTCTACCACAGGGGCCATAACCACCAAGGGCCCTTGTCTACCACAGGGGCCATAACCACCAAGGCTTGTCTACCACAGGGGCCAAAACCACCAAGGCTTGTCTACCACAGGGGCCAACACCACCAAGGCTTGTCTACCACAGGGGCCATAACCACCAAGGCTTGTCTACCACAGGGGCCAACACCACCAAGGCTTGTCTACCACAGGGGCCATAACCACCAAGGCTTGTCTACCACAGGGGCCAAAACCACCAAGGCTTGTCTACCACAGGGGCCAAAACCACCAAGGCTTGTCTACCACAGGGGCCAAAACCACCAAGGCTTGTCTACCACAGGGGCCAAAACCACCAAAGCTTGTCTACCACAGGGGCCAACACCACCAAGGCTTGTCTACCACAGGGGCCATAACCACCAAGGCTTGTCTACCACAGGGGCCAACACCACCAAGGCTTGTCTACCACAGGGGCCAACACCACCAAGGCTTGTCTACCACAGGGGCCAACACCACCAAGGCTTGTCTACCACAGGGGCCAACACCACCAAGGCTTGTCTACCACAGGGGCCAACACCACCAAGGCTTGTCTACCAGCCCACTCTTGGTTTTTGGCTGACCTTGGAGGCCATGCTGTTGCATTTGGTCTCGACTAGTGAAGATAATTTGAAGTTCCGCACTGAGCTGAGCCTGCACTGCTTCTCGCCCTGCTCTAAACAAGTGCTGCAGGCTGAAGGTATAGCGATAGATAGAACATGGAACACTGTACAGTAAACCCTCGCTTTTACAGATCTCTATATAATGAATTTCGGCTTTGACGAACTTTTTTCTGTCACTTCGTTATATGGGGGGATTTACCGAGTAGGTTCGGTAAATACAGAGTTTGGTTCGGTGGTGGGCCGGCCGAACATGTACACGCAGGTCGGTCGGTGGCTGTGAAAACAAAGCCGAGCGGGCGGTGCATGGCTGCGCGCCTGTCAGTCTAACTTTGTCCGCCTGATTGTAAACACCTCCTCTCACGTCCTCCCGTGCCTCACCACGTTGCCTGCTACGATGGCCTCTCCTTCTGCTGCTTCCACTCCAGATGAGGCTGCTGTTGAGCGCAAGAGGCAAACCCTATATCTTGCTAAGAAGCTGGAGATGATCTCTTCCCTGTATGCATATAGTATTTCTGATGGCTGCATGTACGTAAGTATATGAACTTTCATCTTATGTAACGAACAAAGTTCATTATAGTACACGGAAGTGGTTGGAAATGGCAAACTTTCACCTCATATAACGAACAGTTTGTTACAGTAAACCCATTGGGGGGAAGGGAGTGGCGTTATATCCGAAAGTTTGTTATATCCGAGGGATCCAAACTTTTCGCATATAACAAACTTTGTTCGTTATATGAGGTTAAAGTTCGCTATTTCCGACCATTTCCATATATAATGAACTTAGTTTGTTACATAAGATGAAAGTTTGTAGACTTACGTACATGCAGCCATCACAAATACTACACGCATACAGTGAAATTAAAACAATACGTGGTGAGGCACGGGAGGACATGAGAGGTGTTTATACTCGGGCTGACAAATCCAGACTGATTGGCGTGCAGCCGCGCTCCGCCCGCTCGGCTTTTTTTTCACTGCCACCGTCCGACCTGCGTGTACATGTTTTGGCTGGCCCACCACCGAACCAAACCCCGCATTTACCGAATTTATTTGGTAAATCCCCGCATATATCAGACTGGCAGAAAAAGTTCGTTAAAGCCGAAATTCGTTATATCGAGGTCCGTAAAAGCGAGGGTTTACTGTGTTATGCAAAATATTTTGATTCCTCGGATATAACGTCACAGCCTTCCCCCCAATTGGTTCGTTAAAGTGAGGGTATACTGTACTGTATAAGCTATGTCAGCCTGTAGACCTATGCCTGAAGGCCTTACAGCCCATCATGGCTTAAGGCTAAGGCAACGGTGGTGGTACAACATCACAAACAAAGTTGCCACATTCCAAGATTAACAGTAATAAATGACTGCATTACAATAAATTACTTCAATAGTTTGGTGTTGGTGTTATTTTTTTTGCTTTACTTAACCCGTAAACACTTGAAATTTGAATACTCTATTTATATTGCAAAAGAATGACCATATTTTCATATTCTGCAACCCTTACAACCTGCAAACCACAAACTACAAAACATGCAGTTGAGCGTGGGCCAAATTCTGGCAATGCATCAGTATGATAGTAAAGAAAATACTAACTAATACACTACAATATTAGTGCCATTTCTACGTATAGCAAGTATATTAATGAGAAGTTTAACTCTTATGTACATGAGAGATCTATATACTTACATCATGATGATTGAAAGTGATTAGTAAATTTAAAATTTGGGTTAAGATCTACCAAATGTAAATAATGAGGGTATAATGGTGGAGATACTGGAAGTGGTCAAAGATATATAAATAATCAACCATCAACTCTTATTAGTCATTTAAAATTTTGGTTTAAGATATACAAAATCTAAATAATGGATTCGTACTAATGGTACAATGGTGGAGACTGGAAGTGGTCAGAGATGAAGGAACAAGGATCCATCAACTTCAAATTGCCATTGTTTGAAGACTATTACATGTACGAAGCAGCACGTGTGAACAGGGGTACAGGGCAGGGAAAAGGGGCACAAAGGGCCAAAAATGCTATTTATACGTTTTAGAAACATTTGTAAATTCTCATAACATAGTCTCTCATGCTAACTGATTTTAGTTGCATGTTGGGCATCCTGCACTATGCACTTATTCCATTCCTAGAGTTCCAATGGCTGTCCTGTCTCTAGGTGAAGCATAACTGTGCTACTTAAAATCAAAATGGGATGAGATGCAGAGTTCAGGCTTAGAGTGATACAGATAGTTCATGCTGGGAACATCACTACCTGGAACTTGTGAAACTGTTCCAAGTGAACCTGTTGTGTAATGTACTATGTATCTTTGTAAGCTTCATTATTCCCTGTGTACGAAACGTTTTGAGAATATCAGGAGAACTTGCCAGCTGAAACCACTGACCACTCCCAGCTTCAACCATAATAGGAAAATTGAAAAAATGTCTTGGCCACTTACCTGAGCACTTGGCTTGGTCAGGCCAGTCACAAATCTTGAGTTCCCTGTTCCAGTGGAGACCTACGGGGCACTCATACAATCCAAACGTGCCGTGGATGCACTGCTGGAATTTTGTACAGTCTCCTGGTACAGAACTCTTTTGACCCTCATTGCAAGTTGTTGGCGGGGGAGTGGGGCTATCAGTGACAACAGGGGGAGGATAGCGTTGAGTAGTGACAACCGGGGGGGGATAGCGTTCAGTAGTGATGGGGGTGGTGGTGGTCTGCCAGTGGTTGGGGTCCACCAGGGTCTGGTTGACGGCCGGGGTGTGGAGGGAGGAGGAGTCCACCACCAGGTGACAGTGGTTCGCTCAGTAGTAGTGATGACGACTGGAGTCTCCTGTTCCTCTGTGGTGCTGCGTACAGTGGTGGGCGCCTGGCTGGGGCGGGGGGGAGGCCTTGTTAGGGGAGGCCTTGTTGGGGGAGGCCTTGTTGGGGGAGGCCTTGTTAGGGGAGGCCTTGTTAGGGGAGGCCTTGTTGTTGGAGGCCTTGTTGGGGGAGGCCTTGTTGGGGCAGGCCCTGAAAAGAAAATCCACTGATCACTTTTGTTCCTAAAGTCATAAGGACAATTTAGACTGAACAATGGAGTCTAAAAGCATGAAGCAAATAATCTTCCACAAGCGTTCTAACATCTATGTTCGAAACGTTCGTGAAACTTTGGTAGTAAGGACTGTCCACAGTAGCAGGTTGTATGGCAGTATGTATTGTAAGGCAGTATGCTTATCATGGCCATCATACCCAGCAACTACCCATCTTTCCCATAGATACAATGTGGAACAGAAAACATAGCTCTCTCTCTCTAAAAACTCATTTAAGTTTTCTTTAAACAGGCATCCAATTCTGCAGCATCATGCGCCTACCTGATTGGCAGTTTGCTTTATGTGGCCAGTCACACGCACCAATAACTTCGTTCCAATGCAGGCCTGGAATGCAAATCTCCTCCACAAACTCTCCATTGTTGCACCTGTTGGAGTGATGCCAGGTGAGTGCTGGGAAACCTATTTTTTTCTGGACTTTGATGGAATGGTAAGGACTGCTTGAGGTATCAACTCCATCATAGTTTTTTTCATGAGCATGAATGAGAAATGGTTATCACAAATACATTGCACTTTTCTTGTTTATAGTACTATTTATATATTTCAAAGTCTCTTACCAGCTTCAAGTTTGTACCTGAAGGCCGTCAGAGAACAGAGTGACCTATAGTGACTCACCTGAGGTACTTGGAGCATTTGCCTGGTGATGGGAGGAGGCCTGGGCCCTTACACGAGTCTCCTGGCTGTTTCCCACTGCTAGGGGGCCCACTACCTTCCATAGTACTGGTAGTGCTATCTGGCTGCCTGGTTGTGGTTGTCATTCTTTCTGTGGTGGTGGTTTCTGGTCTCCTTGTGGTCGTCCTAGGTGTGGTGGAGGTGGTCGAAGGCTCCCACCACCCAGATGTGGTTTGCTGCGTGGTCGTTGTTCTTCTTTCAGTGGTTGGAGGCCAAACAGGACGTGTGGTGGTTGGAGGCGGAGTTGGAGGCCACTGAGGTTGTGTGGCAGAATCTACATGCTTCTCTGTTGTTGATGTTAGTCTGGATGTGCCCCAGGTAGTCATCCAGGGTGGTAAGGGTGTTGTCGCTCCAGTAGTCAGGTTGAACTCACCATAGTGTGACTCGGTAAACTTTGTTCCAATGGCTGGGGCAGCAGAGAGTCAAGGAGTAAGTTTGTGAAGGTGAGGGGTCAGTTATATTTGCACAACACACACCAACATTTCACTCAAATCCTAATTCCTTCTTGATGGCAGTCACATCACACTCCATCACACTGCTAGCAAACCATGATGAAACTCCATTCTAATGTTAGTACTAATAAAAAGAATGTAAACAGAGAGAAAAGAGAAAATATCATAAAAAATGTAACTTTAACACAAATGTGACAACTTCAGGCATTTATCCATACAGTACATACAAAACAAATCATGAGTACTCTGTAACATAAAAATAACTGATGGATACACACACTGGGGCAAATAAAAGCTGATTAAACTTGTCCTCTGTTCTCTTACAACCTCCTTCCTTGGTCACCTGAGCTCCCTATGTAGACATAACTGTTTGTGTTATAGCCTTATGAGCACCAGCAACCCATGTCCATGTTACCAGAAATTATACATTGTACTCCCAGCATGGTATTGAATGTTGCAGCAATCATATAATGGCCCGTACACATTAGCAATTGTTAACCCTACCATATTGCTCTCTCTCTCTCTCTCTCTCTCTCTCTCTCTCTCTCTCTCTCTCTCTCTCTCTCTCTCTCTCTCTCTCTCTCTCTCTCACCAACACAGTAACACAGCAAGCATTAGCAATTTGTTGACCCTATCATATTGCTCTCTCTCTCTCTCTCTCTCTCTCCTCCCTCTTCCCCTTCTCTCTCTTCTCTCTCTCTCTCTCTCCTCTCCTCTCTCTCTCCACCAACACAGTAACACAGCAAGCATAGCAATTGTTGACCCTACCATATTGCTCTCTCTCCTCTCTCTCTCTCTCCTCTCTCTCCTTCTCTTTCTCCCCTTTTCTCTCTCTCTCTCACCAACACAGTAACACAGCAAGCATTAGCAATTTGTTGACCCTACCATATTGCTATCTCTCTCTCTCTCTCTCTCTCTCTCTCTCTCCTCTCTCTCTCTCTCTCTCTCTCTCTCTCTCTCTCTCTCTCTCTCTCTCACCAACACAGTAACACAGCAAGCATTAGCAATTTGTTGACCCTACCATTTGCATTCTCTGCTTCTCTCTCTTCTCTCTCTCTCTCTCTCTCTCTCTCTCTCTCTCTCTCCTCACCAACACAGTAACACAGCAAGCATTAGTGACGTCAGCACCAAACACAGGCCCAGGTCAAAGGTGCACGGCCGCCCCGCCCGACAAACACATTTACTTACTGTCTGGGGTTTGAATGCATGTCCGTCACATCACCAATCAGGCAGCAACAAGATGAGGGAACAACATGGGGCATTTTAGAAGTCATATTTGACGGTGCAAATTACACTGAAATCGCTCGAGCCATTATTTAACAAGGGCTTGAGTCCCATGAATTTTTGTTTGATCAGTAGTCAAAATATTTTTCTTTTCTACATTTCATGACTTTAATATTTTATTGATGACCTTTCATTTAGATTTTTCATAATTATTAATTTCTTGGTTGTTGAAATAAGATAAGGTTTACATTATTCATGGTCATTTACTAATTTTGTTTGTTTGTCTGGTTAGTCTTGTTTCCCAATATGTTACATGGTTTTTGTTCTGTGGTATTTCCCATTGTTATCCATATCATGACATTGTTTGTGATATGTTACAAATATCTGTATGTCATGGCCATGGACATATATTCCGTTTCTTAATACATGTTTTGTTTGTTCACATATACAGTTGAGGTATATTTTGGTATTAGTATTATGTTCTACGTGATTTATCTACTTGTATTGGTTGATTCCCCACTATATTTGCACTCCTATATGCTTCTCATCTTAGGTGCTGTGAGAGGTTCAAGTGTTGGGTTGCCCTTATATGGATGCTCCTCTCAAAACATCCATTGCAACATGAAATCAACTGTTCGTACTGTCATGATCATATGCAGGTTGACGAGTTTTGCTGTATGTATCATATTGTGGAACCTTTCTTGTGGGTTTCATGTTTCAATATTTTATTATTTATGTCTTGATGTCTTTTTCCATGTCATGATAAAGGGAGTTCCATCATTTCTGTTTCTAAGGTTGTTTGATTGTTTGATATTTTTGCCTTGATGCAGTTTGTTTTCTATCTCAATGTTGCTATTTGTTACTTAGAGGAACTGCGTATTTATTTTGTCTTGCTGTTTATATGAATATCAGTGGACGGTGAGAGTGCATGTAAATAGTTTGATCTAATTTCTTTCCATAATCTTTTTTATGTATTGTATTTTCATTTCATGTCGCATACGTATGAAACAGTTGTAAAAGAAAAAGAACTTTCACATAGAGTTCTGTATCACTCCATTTGTGTTTCAGAATAAGACTTTTCTCCATGGTGGCAATGGCTGTGACCTACCAGGCTGTGTGGCATGTTCCTCCCACAACGAGGGTGATGTGGTATGTTCCTCCCACAACAAGGGTGATGTGGTATGTTCCTCCCACAACAAGGGTGATGTGGTATGTTCCTCCCACAACAAGGGTGATGTGGTATGTTCCTCCCACAACAAGGGTGGTGTGGCAGCGTGATGTATCGGGTACAGAGGCAGGACAGAGAGGCATGACTTACCTGATGCATAGGTGGTGGTTCTCTTGGGAGGGGCTGGTGTCAGGGGTCTAGAGGCCGGGGCACAGTTCCCTCCGCCTGGCCTGGGTTCCGAGTAGGTCACAGTTCGCAGGACACGGTTAATAGAGCGCATCAGAGGCATGGGTTCCCTGCAGCAGGCGTTGAGCATGTCGTCGAAGCTCAAGTCCCACACCATTGCCCCGCCATACCCCGAGGTCCTGATGTACTCCGCCTTGTGAGCTACGGAAGCCGGGTCCTCGTAGCTGTACCACTGGGTGCCCTTGTGAGCAAAAGGACCAATGGCACGCGTTGCATCCACCACTTTGGTCCAGCCTCGGGTGCGCACTGTGAGGGAGGTGAGACAGCTGTGAGGTCTGGGATAGCGGGGTGAGCGAAAGACAGCTGCAGGCAAACATGGTGACATACACACACCAGTAACATAAGAACATTAGAAAATGAGGAAGCTACAAGAGACTGCGAGACCTACACAAGGTAGTTCCTGTTGAACATAAATGACATTGTAAAATAAATAAAAACCTTTATGTTGACGGAAATATAAGATAGATACAGGATGAGAAGGAAATTGAACCATATGAAGCAGATGACAAGTGTGAGAGACAGGAAAGGTATGAGGAGGTCATCTCACCTGCCTGACAGATCTCATAGTAAGCCATCATGCCGCGCTGGAGGGTGGCTGGGCCTGGCTCACCACCATTGACCACAGGTGCATTGAGGCCACTCTGGGCAGGGTTGGCCAGTGTGAATGTTTGCCCATATAAGGGAATGCCCATGATCAGCTTATTCGGATCTGCGCCCTTCCCCACCCAGTGCTTAAGGGCAAAGTCAGAATTCTGGCTGGCATACCTAAAGGGGGACAGAGAGGCCACTTAAACAATTGTCCGGGTTACATCATTACAGAAGAAAAGTAGATTTATTCACTAACATTCATAAGGAGATGCCAGTTTTCTATATTATAAAAAGTTATTGGTAGGTCATAAATGGATTAATAACATTGGTATCCATAATCATATCTTTTCCTCATTGAGATCTAAAATATCCTCATCTTTCTAGTAATTAATCTGTCTCATGTTGTTTCTGTCACTATGTAGCAAGCATCCAGTATGATCTCCCTTCAGTGTCTTTCTTTCTTCTCGTGTTATCACCATTTCAAGAAGTCTTATAATACAACACTCATATCTCACTGCTTACACATGTCTTCTGGGTGCCCTTGTCCACATAGAAGACAGCCAATTTACACATCCTTCATTTTGACCAAACATAACTCAATGAATGATGCTGTTCCGGTGCCTCAATACTTACAGGTCTCCTTCCCTGTAGGTGAGGGGCGCCACGTGGCCAGTCTTCCTCTCCCACGCGCCATGGAAGTCATAGGTCATCACGTTGATGAAGTCCAGGCTGGCGGAGAGTGCTGCTACATCATAGGACATGTCTATGATTTTCTTGAAAGATGAGACAGCTGCAGAGAGGAGCAGCCCACGGGGGCTGAAGGACGCCCTTAATTCCTGGGTGAAAAGTTATCTTTTAGACAGAGTAAAACACTTTTTAATTTATTCATTAGATCATGTGATACAAAATCATTATTCATCTTGCACAAAATAAACTTAAGCAAAATATTGCACACAAGCTTACATTATATGAAAGATAATGTAACAAGAGTGCAATAACCATACTTCAACTGGTCTGGCCTTAATACATGGTCCCTTTTAAGGCGACAAAGAAGGCGACAAAGGTAGCTGGTTTATGTTCCGCGTCAGAAAACTGCATCTCTCGTACCATTCAAACCCATTATGTAAGTGTTAATGTACTAGCAGCCCTGGTCTAAGGCCTGCTCCTAAATCACCCTTATTTACCCCACCTAGATCTAATATAAGTATCCCACATGGGATGACCCACCTGTACAAGGCTGGTGAAGCCTGGCACGTCAGAGGCGGGTCCACTGGAGCACCTCATCTTCCAGCATCTGGGAAACATCCACGCCAAGTCAAGCCCGTCAAAGCCGTACACGGTGAGGACAGCAGTGGCGTGTTCCACAAACCTTGAAGAGACAAAGAAAAGGAGATAGAAGTTAGGGTGGCAGGTGGGGAGTTTTCATTTTGATTTGTTTCTCAGGTCACATCCAAGAGGTCCAGAGTTTGAGTCATTGGCTTGTACATCTCCTGTACATCACACGTGTGCGTGATTCAGGGTTTGGCTTCAGCTGACCCCTGAATTTGCTTCCTATCGTTTGGTTGAGACATATTTGTCACTGTTCTGAAAATTTTCCTATTACACAGTGAAGATTCAACTCACCTTGCTCTGGCTTTGGGGTTATTGACGAGACGTGAATACTTGTCGCTGTCAGAGTCAATCCAGCCACCAAGGCCAAGCATCACCTTGAGGCCCGGTGCTTGGTTCCTCAGGTTCATGACACGCTTGTAGTATTCTGATAGGAAGAGAAGGCTGCATTACTGATACTCACTATTTGAGTCTCTCTCTCATAACATTATTTTCACAACCAGGCATTTTTCACACATGAAAAGTGATATCCATTAACAATTACCCTCAGCTGCACTCCTTCCATCCACCCTAGCCTCTGGGAACATATAGCCTTTGCATGACCCCTCTACACACCTACCATATTCAAAGTCCAGGTAGGGGTCCAGGGAACGCATGACCAGGTCTGAGGAGTCCAGTGAGGCATAGGCATAGATCACGTGGGTGCACAGAGACGGGTCCACATCCTCCGGCGCAAAGGTGTAGGGTTCGGGACGGTACCACGCCCAGTTGGTGAAGTAGCAGACCACCTTGTACCCGCCTGAAGGGAGACATGAAGGCCATGAGTACACGTGGGACATTGGAATCAACGTCATTAACATTGCAATAAAGATTTCACAAGATAAGGTTAGTAATTGACTAATTGGAAATGTCTAGATGAGTTTTGCAAGATGAAGAAATTAATGTAATGGAGTCATTGAGATAACATTGTTTTTGCAATGATAAAAATAGCATTCCCTATCCTGAAATGGTTTCCATGATTTATCAAAAAGATTAGTTGAGCGGAAATACTTCCTGTTCCTTTCTAGCTTTCTAGCACCACTATTTCCATCTCTGTCAAATCAATACAAAATACTGTAAATACTTGATGGCTTAATACACAATGCTATGTTCAACATGAGTTTGAGCTTCTAATAGTATTATGCTACCATTGCATACATTTAACTTTTAATGTATTGCTAATTGTTTTCATTATCTTATACTACTCACTTGCCATCTTGGTCATGGGCTGTGGGTTACCGATAGCCGGCTGTGTGTTTACCCTCAAACTCTCCCCGGGCAGGCAGTGCTTCTGGCCCTCCATGAGGCACACACCTGGCGAGGAGCAGAGACAGGTGAGGCAAGGCTTGGGCAATATATATCTGTCCAGTTAAAAAACTTATACTTTTGGTAAAAAAAGAGGAAGAAAATCAGATTAGGATTATTTTGGTTTATAAAAAACAAGAATTCTTTACCATATCATTAGCATTTTCAATTTAGGTGTGAAAAAAAACTGACATGCATAACAAACTTGACAAAAAACGTCCAAGGTTATATTTCTTTTATTAGATATAAGTCTTCTTATTGACATTTATGTTGCCTTCTGGATATACACAAGATCTAAAGACCAGCATTAATGTAATCAGGTTTGTTTCCACACCTCAAATATGCCACAAAACTTTATATCATAACTGTACTATTATTGATTTGGTTAAAACATTAATTGCGGTTTAAAATATTTTGAGTGCCCTACAGATGCACAATAAATTTACTAAGAATAACATATCAAACACAATAATATAGACAAGAGTTGTGCATGATACAATGCATTAGAAAGCAATGAAATAAGCATCCCGTGAGGCAGTTGTGTTGTCAGTCTGTGCCTTCCATTATAGTGTGTCGAGGTGTTCCTGTATTTTGCCTTTACAGCATTAAAGCAGATCCTTCCTTCAATAAATGTCCTTTGCCTGCATCCAGTATTCAGCGTATGCCATGTTCTAGCTAAGAAGCACTGCAATAGTTAAAAAGCTTTCATACTACGTAATTACAGCTGATGCTCATCTGGGTGTATCTTCAGGTAAGCACAGGTGGTTCCCAAAGCATATTTCTGGCAATATCCTGAAGTCCAGTGATGCAGTGACATCTTGTAAGCAGCAGCAGCAGCACAAAAACGAAAGCAATGAAGCACTTGGATCTAAGCCGTGTCTATGTTCATCTGCGAGCCTTTTGAGTATGGAGCTTATTTTGTGGCCGCAAGGAGATGCATTTACCTGTCCTTGGGTTGAAGAACATCCCATGCTGGCAGTAGAATCTCTGAGCGGTACCCTCGCGACACCACACAAACATGTGACAGTCCGAGGGGTCACTGTAGAGGCCGTCACTTAAGCACCTCACCTTCCCTGTCAGGCAGTCTAGTCTGTCAGCCCCTTCGTACAGTTTAGATGCACAAACACGTGTACACCACACACCAACACACATACTTACACAGACACATTACTGACACCATGTCCAATGCATGATGTCACAGACTAAAAAATGAAGCAAATATAACAGGGTCAAAATCTGGAATACAAAAAATATATATAAGATGACAAATTTGAGGATGGTTCTGAATCCCACCTCCCTCACATACATTATATAGACAACAGCACTACACTCACTGAGAGGAGAAGTGCCCCTGCCACATCTGACATGCTGAGGCCAGTTGCACAGGCGGCGCATTAGGTCAAAGGCAAGACCAGCTGGGCAGGCAAACTTGAAGGCTGTTTGAGACTCGTCACAGAGATAATACGTTGCACAGTCATGTTCCTCTCGGAAGTAGCCTGGGCCTGGCGGGGACGGAGGAGTGCAAGGGAAGCATGGCTCAGCATAAAGATTACTGGAATTTCTTTAAACTTGTTGGCAAAAAATCAACAAAAGCTGCAATATAAATTGTACCTAGATTTACCATGACAATCCAGCAGGTGTTTTATAGGTACTACTTAACAATTTGTAATCTACACTGATCAACAGTCTGCACAAAAAGTTTGGTAACAGGTATCAGAACAAAACATGTTTATGGATGTGACAACATAACAGTGGATTTATTACTAACAACCCAATTTCGTACTTTGTAGTCATTTCCCTTGCACTTCAATCACTCAGTAATGCATCTTGGAACACTGTCAGCAAGGGATTGTTGAGTATTTATTTCCAAATTATCCCAGCAATGATATAAGTGTGACTCCAGCGTGGGAACAGGTGAGGTGTCCTTGTCACGTATGTCTGTCATGCATGACATGACATGGTAAATGCTTCACTGCCCTGTCCCTTAACTTTTCACACAGCTTGTACACCTAACAATTTAAAACACTAACTTTGCTTCCATAACCAAGTTCAATTTGGGTAAAAATAATTGCTGCTGCCGTCTCACCTGGGCACTGGTAAGACGGCGCTGCAGTGGACGTGGTAGGCGTGAGAGAAGAGGGAGCTGGAGTGGCGTCACCTGCGTTGTCAACTTGCTGCTGTGGCTCTGTATTCACTGGGATGGAGGAAGAAATAGTGGTGGTGGTTGTGGTGGAAGCTGCTGATAGAGGGCAAGCAGGGTGGAGGGTCTGTTGGCATGTGTTACTGTGTTGGTTGTGGCACATGTGTGTGTGTGTGTGTGTGTGTGTGTTTTAGGTTGAGTGTAGGGTTCTGTACATATGTGTATACGGATTAAGATGTAAGAACTGATGGGAGTGGCAATGAACTGATGTGTTAAGAAATCTGAGAATTTCAGGGAGGCTGCTGTTGTTTTTGTGGTGCTGGTTGATACACCAGACATATCCATTTAGCTGTGTGGCAAATAAGTAGTATAGAGGATGCACACAAGCTCGTATTAAGAATGGAAAGATAAGGAAGAGAGATAGAATAAAGAATGATAGGAGATAGAATGAGAAGAGATGGACAATGAGGGAAAATAATCATGAGAAAAAGGGTTGTTAGTTAGGGGGTGGTGATGAAGGAGGGAGAAAACTTCTGCTGGGGCAAGATTGGATTAAGAAGCAACAAAACTCTTATAAGTAAAGAAACAATGCATTGTAGACTTTGGCAAATCATACTGGATGCAGCAGTGGTGGTGGTGGTGGTGGTGGTGGTGGTGGTGGTGGAGGCAGGGGAAGAGCCTGCTGCTGGGCCAGGACTTGGGGTTACAGAGGGGAGAAAGGTGGAGGGGACACTCTGAAGGCCCAGCCCACGACGCATAGCAGTGAGTAATGGCCATTTAATGCCACAGACGCCCGTATTGTCATCAAGATCAATGGCCCACATCATGGCACCTCCCAGGCCCATCTTCTTCACCAGTTGCATCTACGAGCAGGTGAAGGACGGGTGAGATGCAGCTTCACCGGTACAGTTACCATCATCATAATTTGTAACCACTTCTCACGTATTTCAGTTTTCAATTCATAATGGGATATCCAAACCAGGGAAATAACTATCTGCAGTTGGAACACTAAGATGACTATAACATTACGAGAGGCAATTCATAGAAAATCTTCAAACACAAATCATAATAATTCCATTTATCAAAGAAAAGCTAATATATGACATCATTAAACATGGATACGTCTCTTGAACGTAGGAAATAAATCACTGCAACATCTATGCCATCCAGCATAAATATACTGATAGCTCCCAAGCCTATGATGATCTATGATGATGATGATGATGAAGGGATTGAATCTCAAAACAGAGCCTGCTCCTTATATCTTAAAACTTAACACTAAAAAAAGCACTGCATGTTATGTTGTGTTACATCTGTTCCTTTAATCCTGGTTTTCTTGAATGCTACCCTACATGTGCCCCAAAGGGATAGCTGTATCAAAAGAAAATGCAATAAAAAATCAATCAGTTTCAGAGTTCAAATTGGAGTTATAACACTTACTACTACTCTATAACTACTACTACTCTATAACTACTACTACTCTATAACTACTACTACTCTATAATAACTACTACTACTCTATAACTACTACTACTCTATAATAACTACTACTACTCTATAATACTACTTAACTACTACTATCTATAATACTACTACTCTCTATAACTACTACTACTCTAATAACTACTACTACTCTATACTACTACTACTATAAAACTACTACTACTCTATAATACTACTACTCTATAATAACTACTACTTACTCTATAACTAACTACTACTAACTATACACTCATACTACTACTACTCATAATAACTACTACTACCTTAACTACTACTACTCTATAACTACTACTACTCTAAATATACTACTACTAACTCTATAATAACTACTACTACTCTATAACTACTACTACTCTATAATAACTACTACTACTCTATAACTACTACTACTCTATAATAACTACTACTACTCTATAACTACTACTACTCTATAATAACTACTACTCTATAGCTACTACTACTCTATAACTACTACTACTCTATAGCTACTACTACTACTACTCTATAACTACTACTACTCTATAACTACTACTACTCTATAACTACTACTACTCTATAATAACTACTACTACTCTATAACTACTACTACTCTATAACTACTACTACTCTATAATAACTACTACTACTCTATAATAACTACTCTACTATACACTACTACTCATAATAACTACTACTACTCTATAACTACTACTACTCTATAATATATACTCTACTACTACTACTATAATAACTACTACTACTCTATAATAACTACTACTACTCTATAATAACTACTACTACTCTATAATACTACTACTACTCTATAACTCTATACCTATAACTAACTACTACTATTATACTACTACTACTCTAATACTACTATTAACTACTACTACTCTATAATAACTACTACTACTCTATAACTATACTACTCTATACTACTACTACCTATACCTATACTTAATACTACTACTCTATAATAACTACTACTACTCTATAACTACTACTACTACTCTATAACTACTACTACTCTATAACAACTACTACTACTCTATAACTACTACTACTACTCTATAACTACTACTACTCTATAACTACTACTACTCTATAATAACTACTACTACTCTATAAGTACTACTACTCTAAATAACTAACCTATAACTACTACTACTCTATAACTACTACTACTCTATATAACTCATACTACTATCTCTACTAATAACTACTACTACTCTATAATAACTACTACTACTCTATAGCTACTACTACTACTACTCTATAACTACTACTACTCTATAACTACTACTACTCTATAACTACTACTACTCTATAATAACTACTACTACTCTATAATAACTACTACTACACTATAACTACTACTACTCTATAATAACTACTACTACTCTATAATAACTACTACTACACTATAACTACTACTACTCTGTAACTACTACTACTCTATAACTACTACTACTCTATAATAACTACTACTACTCTATAATAACTACTACTACTCTATAATAACTACTACTACTCTATAATAACTACTACTACTCTATAATAACTACTACTACTCTATAATAACTACTACTACTCTATAATAACTACTACTACTCTATAATAACTACTACTACTCTATAACTACTACTACTCTATAATAACTACTACTACTCTATAATAACTACTACTACTCTATAATAACTACTACTACTCTATAATAACTACTACTACTCTATAATAACTACTACTACTCTATAATAACTACTACTACTCTATAACTACTACTACTAGCCTACTCTATAACTACTACTCTTAAATATCAGTGAGAAAACATACCAATTTCATGTTTACAAAATATATTCATGTTTGAGAAGACGCAGTAGGCTACAATACCATCTGAGGGAATGCAGGATTAATCAACAGGGACACTTCCTATACAAGAAAAGTGAAGAAAAAAAGTTATTTTGATATGTGTAAATACAAAGAAAATGTAATCACGATCTAGTCATTAAGAAGTGGATAAAAGTCATCCCACATCCAGAATGAAGATATTTCTTACCACATGAATATTTTGAGCATGAAAAAGTTGGCAGGTATTATTATTATTTTTTCCTTCATACAAACACGGCTAGTAACTCTATAATAACTACTACTACTCTATAATAACTACTACTACTCTATAATAACTACTACTACTCTATAATAACTACTACTACTCTATAATAACTACTACTACTCTATAATAACTACTACTACTCTATAACTACTACTACTACTACTCTATAATAACTACTACTACTCTATAATAACTACTACTACTCTATAATAACTACTACTACTCTATAATAACTACTACTACTCTATAATAACTACTACTACTCTATAACTACTACTACTACTCTATAATAACTACTACTACTCTATAATAACTACTACTACTCTATAACTACTACTACTCTATAATAACTACTACTACTCTATAATAACTACTACTACTCTATAACTACTACTACTACTCTATAATAACTACTACTACTCTATAATAACTACTACTACTCTATAATAACTACTACTACTCTATAATAACTACTACTACTCTATAATAACTACTACTACTCTATAATACTACTACTACTCTATAATAACTACTACTACTCTATAACTACTACTACTCTATAATAACTACATGAACATGAAGTAACAGATTCAAACTAGAAAAGCGTAGATTTAAAAATGAAATAGGGAAAACAGGTTCACAAATAGGGTGGTGAATGATTGGAATGGACTCAGTAGACAGGTAGTTAGTGTGGAGTCATTAGTGAGCTTTAAAAGGAGGCTAGATATATTCATGGATGGGGATGAAAGGTGGAAGTACGTAGTGTTAAGTAACAGGAACTACCTCGTGTAGGTCTCACGACTTCTTGTAGCTTCCTTATTTTCTCATGTTCTTATGTTTTTATAAGGCATTCTCCCAAGCATGTGGGAAGGGACTAACACAGCACCTCCTTCACAAGAATACTATAAACTAATTTGTAAATTTCACATCCTAAACATAAAACATACTAAACTGAAAAAACATATTACATACTACAGTCTATTTTTTTTATTATGGTCAAAATGCAGTAAGGAAGCCACGCCCCCTGCCTGCCCTTCTATTCTACGGGGCAGCTGATTGGTGCATTCCTCGTATCATCATTACCAATCACAGTATCTTCACTACTTAACAACGGCGTGACCACTGGAGAGAGCAATCTTCACTACAGAGGGATTTTTGATTTTGTCACCCTCTGTAGTGAAGATGTCTAACCCAGTGGTCACGCCGCTGTTAAGTAGTGAAGATACTGTGATTGGTAGTGATGATACGAGGAATGCACCAATCAGCTGCCCCGTAGAATAGAAGGGCAGGCAGGGGGCGTGGCTTCCTTACTGCATTTTGACCATAATAAAAAAAATAGACTATACAGTACTGAATTGCAAAACCATGATGCTCCAGTTTAAAGATTGGTGGGTGTTCCTGAGTCTTACCTTTTTGTTGATGTAAACAGCGTCATCCCAGCCGATCCACTGGTTCCCCTTGGTCATGTACGGGCCCCCCACACCATCCTTGGCCTGTGTCCACTCACCACTTTTTTCTCTTTTGCATAACTCATAGAATGCCAAGAAACCACGCTCCTTGGTATAGATTCCCTCCGTCCCACCAGATGTCGCCTGTTGGGGCCATACAAACTTATTACTCCTATTACTACTACGTGCTTCTATTTTTATCTTTTTTTTAACTTTGCCTATTTTGACATTAGTTTCTTGGAACGTGCTCACATCCTATGCATAAAGGCAGCTCTGTTAATCTGTTTGATCATAATTCTACAGAACACAAGCGTTTTCTTCATTCTAGACTGCATGTTTTGGTTACTGTGGTCTATTCTTATATGCATGTACGTACATGTATATATTTATACATACAGGACTTACCCTTGACCCAGGCTTGGTGTTACTGGGATTCGCCAGTGTAAATGTTCTGCCATAGAAAGGAATACCCAGGATGAGTTTCTCCTTCGGGGTACCCAAATCAATCCACTTTTGAATGCCATCTTGCGTGTTGAGAGAACGGAAAGCCCAGGTGTCAGTGGTTCTTCTCGAGATGGGAGCGTGGTGGTCAGCTTTGCCGTCCCAGGGACCCCGTAGATCATAAGTCATTACGTTGATAAAGTCCAGCTTTTGGGAGATCCTTTTAACATCGTAGCCAGCCTGCAGTCGGAACCTGAGCAGATGGCAACCTTATCAAACATCTCTTCTTCATAGGCACACATTCATGCACTCAGAGATGAAAGTCATCTCTGCAGGACCAAATTCTTGCAAAAAAGTAGCTATGTGTATTATGTTCCTAGACAATTTGTGTTTCAGAGTAAAAGTATTCCTAGAGGTAAAGATTGGTCAAGACTAAAATAACTACCATGAAAGACCTACCTCACCTCCATCAGGCAAGTACAGTATGCCTCCGGTAAGATATGGAAGACAGAGTGCATGAATCATAATGAGATGCATTTAACACTTCTGTAAGTTTGTTATACTATATAATCCAGCAATACTTTGTAGCAGCTATAGTGACACTGTGTGGCAAGGAGTCTCAGATAACTGATAACAATTGTGTTTGATGACTTGCCCTGCAGGAGACACTGCAGCAGTAAGCAGCCAACCATGAGGCCGGAAGGCCGTATGAAGCTCGTCCACAAGGTCTGCAAAATTCTTCTTATCTGCATACCTGCCACCTCGATCAGTTGCACCTGAAGTTGTAATGTATATGGTGTAATCATTTTTTTCTGAACTGAAACCTTCATTTTATCAAGTCTTCACAAAATCATTTCCTGACCTCACCATAGACCCTTATTCTTAGCCTTCTATATTCCTACTGTCCCATCACCTTCCTACAGTACCTCCCTGTAGAGATAGATATAAACCATACCACCCACCTGGATACTCCCAATCAAGATCAAGGCCATCAAACTGGTGCTCCTTCAGGAAGGTCACCACCGACTGAATGAATTTCTTGCGATGAGTCACAGTGGAGGCCATTGTAGAGTACTTCTTGCCTCCCTCATTCCAGCCCCCGATGGCAATGAGCACCTTGAGGTGAGGGTTCAACTGCTTCAATCCTACCATTGCCTTGTATGCTCCTGAAACAAAGGATGGCATTTAGTGCAGTGAGGACAGCTAGTGTCACAGGTGATGGTGCTACAATGGGATGGTTTACCCTACTGACACATTCCAGGAAATATAATCATTTGAATCTCAGATAATACTGAAGTAAAGTTGTATATACAATTTAAGTAGCAATTTTTGATGTTGGATGTAGATAGTCTAAATCAAGGAAAATTCATGCATACAATAAACCTTGATGTGGCCTGTGGCATTACTGTCTGACTCCCCCTGGCCCTGCCTAGTGACTCCCCCTGGCCCTGCCTAGTGACTCCCCCTGGCCCTGCCTAGTGACTCCCCCTGGCCCTGCCTAGTGACTCCCCCTGGCCCTGCCTAGTGACTCCCCCTGGCCCTGCCTAGTGACTCCCCCTGGCCCTGCTAGGGGTGATTACACACCTGTTTATATTACTACAGATGACATTTTTGTATTTTTTTCATACATAAGCCACCTAAAAAAACCCGTGAGGCGGCACGTAACACAGAGCAGCACTCACAAACACTGAAAACAATTTGCAATTTCCACATTTGAACTAATTCAAGGATATTACACATCTTCTTACAACATTTTGTTATTTCTATTTATCTTTCTCTATCCTATGTTATCATTTTTTTTACATTTTCAGAATCTACAGTACAACCCCTTTAACTCGGACTATGTGTGGGTTGAAGCTTCAATGTTATGAATGGTTGAATCTTGAAGCTTAAATGTTATCAGGTTGTCCGAGTTGTAGCAAAATAGTTTTTTTCACCATCAGAGCTCATTCTTATTTTATCATTATCCATGGACAGTCCTCTTCATACTGATTAAGGCAAAATGTTACACACATTTGGTTGAATCTAGAGAAAATAGGCCTCGACGATGAGCAACAATGTTAATGCCATGCCAGCACATGGCAGACTGACAGCAGCGGCGCTACCACACTGGTCCTGGTGGTGGCTGTCCGAGTGACACACAGACAAACGAGTGACGTTTGTCTGATATTACTAAGACATTTCATGAATATTGTCCGACCAGATTTTTTGTCTGGGGATTGAGGGGTTCGAGTTAGAGGGTTCTACTGTACAGTAGTATGTACTTATATAAGGTGCCTGTATCATACCTCAATATGATCAAACTTATACATACACACACATACACACATCTCGTATGTTTTCTGGTCAAATATTGATACGTATGTTTGTTGAAATGTTTGAAAGCTGCCACATCAAGATGCAACAACAACAATAATAATTATCAATCTTTTTTACATATCATTATAGTTTTTCTGACTCACACTCATACCTTTCACAATATCCACTTCGGTGTCCAGGGAGATTATCGTCAGCTCTCCTTCCTTCAGGCCAGCAAAGGAGTAGATGATATGGGTGCATGAGAAGGGATCTATGTCCTTAACCCCAAAATCAAAGGGAGGCTCCCGGTAGACTGACCATCCGCCGTAATAACACAAGAGCTTGTAATCTGTGGTCAAGAGAGTGATGTAGGGTGCTGTGAGAACACAGATGGGATAGATAAAGCGAGGGATTGTGTGCATATCGGAGTAAAGGGAATGAAATGTATTTATCTAGGTGTACTATAGAGTAAACTAAGGCAGGAAAAAACATCAAACAGCAGGTAAGCTTTGTGTCCATGTCTCTGTCTCTCTCACCCCCGTTCTGCTGCCTGATGGAGGCCTGGTACTGCAACAAATCCCCGCCTGCTATAGAGTTCAAGTCACTGTGCTCAGGCTTGTATTCAGATTCTCCATCTGATGCATCATCCATTCCCGTGCCAAGGCCGAGGAGCTCCTCAGACCACATGCCAAAGGGCCGACTGTTTAGCTGTAAACACAATTAGTAAAAGATGAAACCTATAGATCAATAAATAAACATGTCAGTACATAAAATAGAAGCACGCTAGCATACTGAACACTGTAAAAATGCATAGAAATTGTAATCTGTTGGACAAGGAAGAAAGGTAAAGGAACATTCATGATACATATATAAATAACTGATTGTGTACTACAGACAATGTGTGGCTGGTAGTGTACATGCACGGAAGCTCTAGGAACAGAACAAAACAACGATAGCTAAGTAGTACAAGCACAGAATACAAAACTTATACGATACAACACAAAAAAAATTACCACACACGCATTCGAACTTAACAATCGTGTTGGAACACAAATGGGTAAAAACACACCTGCACAGGGAGGGGATTGGCCTCTTCAGGGTCCTGTGCCGGGGTCCAAATAGGGCGAGACTCCACGGAGGAACGAATACCCGCCCATCCATACTTCTCCCCAAGGGCCTCAGAGGCATCCACCACCACTGCATCCATCATCTGAGGGAATATGGAAGTGAGGAGTTGCAATAATGAGGAAGAAAAAAGAAGTGAGAAAAAAAGGTAGGGAGGGGAGAGGACGAAGGTAATGTATGGTATAGGATATCGAATGAGGAATGGAAAAAGTGAAGGCAGGCATGGGAATTATAAGAGAAATGTGGTGAAAAGGAAGGAAACTAGTGGGAGTAGGATAGGTATAATGGAGGGAGGAGGTAAAAGAAAAGTGGGAGTAGCCTGAAAGGAGGAGAGAGAGATTAAACAGGGGTATGGGATAGGAAGGGGAGATGGGGTAGGTGTAGGGAGTATGGGTGAAGGTTCCGAGGGGAGGGACACAAACGCATAGGAGGAGGTGGGTAAATAGGTGGGTGGAGAAGAACTACATCAATATAATTAGAGGCATAGAGAATAATCAACTTACAATCAAACTTCTAAAAGAATAACTGCCTATGTGTAAAATATATGACAAAATCATTTAGTATTAAAATCTTATGGTAATAAAGTACATAAACACAAGTGAAAAAATCCACCACTCACACACCAAAGCAAGTGGAGAAGGACCTTGGAGTAATATTTCAAGATGATATATCAGCAGAGAAACACACAAATATAATTGTTTGTGGAACATACACACTTTTGATGAACGGCCTTGGTCAATACGGATGAAGACATGGTAAAAAGTTGATTGAGGCCGATTGTTAATTGATTGTGATTGAGTGTTAAGGCCGGTAGGGAGCCCAGTTCTTCGGGATGATTACCCTCTGCTCTTTCCAAATCGGTATGACAGGTGGCGATCGCGAGTCTAACGTGCATGATCAAGACAGAGGGTGAATGAAGACCACACCATCGCACAGACCATCCCACCATCGCACAGACCATCCCACCATCCCACCATCGCAAGACCATCACACCATCCCACCATCGCACAGACCATCACACCATCCCACCATCCCACCATCGCACAGACCATCCCACCATCGCACAGACCATCACACCATCCCACCATCGCACAGACCATCACACCATCACACATACCGCATTCTTTCCTACATCCCTAACCACAAGACCTCGCCACTTACATCGTCATAGACGCCTCCGCTATAAGGTGTGGGGAACCTCGGGTAGGCCTCTACAGCACTCCGGGAGAAGGCCGCGTCCTCGCCCTCCTCCTCCTCCTCCCGCACCTCGGCCATGTACTGCAACGCCTCCACGGGCACATGCTCCACGGCGCCGCGCTGAAACTGGTTCCACGGCGTGTAGTAGTCCACATCCTCCTCAGGGAACTGTGGAGGAAGGAGTTGGTTGTTCTTTTGGTTAAGATTCGTTTTATCGCCCCTGCCTTATCTTGATTACTACCTTATGAAGGACTAATCTTTTGTCATACATGTCTTCTACTAGCCTTCAAACCTCTTGGCAAGTAGTTACTTAATTAGGTCAAAATCACAAACAAAAATGATTTAATAAGAATAAATAGGTGCAACTCCGCCGGTCCTTTTTGCTGATTCACGTCCATTTTCCTCAGTTAGCAAGCAGAATACTCACTGCAGACGAGTATTGGGAGACGATGGTGTTAGGGCTGTGTGGGTGGGCCTCGATGGCGCCCCTGTGGAAGCCCGGCTCGATGGGCAGGTTGTAGCGCACGGGCAGGTACGGCTGCGGCACGGGCACGGGCACGGGGTCGGGGCCGCGATTCCGTAGATGATATTCCGCCGGAGTCATGCTGGTGAGATAGAGTTGAGTGAGTGTGTGACAATATACCACCCTCTGTTGTGTGTGATTAGTGATTACTGTGTTCAAGGTTTTTAATATCGAGGCATGAAATTAAGTTAAGTCTTCATCGCATCCTAATTAAAGTTTTTTTTTCACTCCTACGGTAGATTTTCTACCGATACTTCGTCAGTGCAAAAGTGAGGGAGAATAAAATGCCCCTCCATTCTACCTCCACCAAATTTACATACCTATAGCTATAAAGAGTATGATGCAAATCAGGACGATGACGCCTGTCGGGGGAGTGAGGCTGAGGCATGAGCTGGAAGGGCACGGGCCTGTACCCTCTCCTCCAGTCCTGCGAGCCGCGGCGGCCCCCCTGCGCCACCACGCCCCAGCACACCACCACCACCGCCACCACCTGCAGCGGCCCCATGCTCCTGGCCACCTCCCTCCTCACGCTCCTGTACGAACATAAGGGGAGATAAGAGAAATGAGGATATGAGGGATAAGGCGGAGATAACATAGGAGATATATGGGAATAATATAAGTGAGGGACTCATTCGTTCAGAAGGTCTAATGTAGTCTGGTGAGAAAAATCTTGGTTGTGACATATTACTCAAACACTTTTTTGTAAATGAGTATAAGAAAATGATCGTCAAACAATTCATTAATATAAATTCCTGAATTTTTCCCGCAGAATCATACAAAAAAGCATTGAAAACTCTTTCTCTATAATTATGAAACTGTAATTCTTATCAATAACTGCATAAATGACCAAAAATAATGTACAAGACTACAAGAACCATTGACTCAGTGGCGTCCCTCGATCCCTGCAATGACTCTTGAGCGCGTGGAGGCTGGACGTGACGAGCGAGTGTGTGTTTGTGTGTGAAGTGGAACGTAACAGAAAATAGGGCATAAAAGGAGCTAAGATAGATAAGTAAAGGGTGTATAGAAGACCCTTGTAGACGAGACAATAGTGTATCATAACTATAAATGCTGTGCGGGGAAGTGGAAGTGATTTCATAACTTCACGTCTAACTTTTGGCTCTGAGGTCGCGAGGTGTAAACATCGGCGCGGTGCAAGGTTACAAGTGTACCTTTAGAAGAATGTTTGATACTTCGTCCTACTCGAGTGCTTGAAATACGAGTAGGAGGGATGAAAGTGCTCACGAGGATGTGGATTCATAAGGAGGAAGAAGAGGCCAAGTTGAGACCAAGGTAAGTAGTTATATAAGATTGAATATGAATAAATTAGATTAGATAATGGAAGGGAAAAGATATTAGAACGTAAACAAACCAATTTTAATGTTATACCATAGACCACTGTAAAATATAGTGGTCTACAAGTGCTTGTGGGTCCTTCAGACCCATGTATTGATGTTTGTAGTAGTAGTATATATCAGACAACATGTGATTGCAAACTCCAATAGTGTTGTTGCTGTCGTTGGTCACTGGTCAAAGTGCCTCAGGTAGACCACGTTCCGTGTGATTCCAACCCTTTGTGTTCCGTGTGATTCCAACACACACTCACACGTACTCCGTAGTGTAAGGGATAGCACGCTCGGTTCACAACCGAGAAGTCCCGGGTTCGATCCCCGGGCGGAGCGGAAACAGATGGGCTGTTTCCTTAAAACCCGAGCCCCTGTCCACCCAGCAGTGAATGGGTACCGGGTGTTAGCCGGGTTTGTGACCTGCTCTCCGGGGTGGTGGCTTCGGTCAACACTAAGCACTAAGGATGAATGATAAAAATGTTGATATGGAGACGGGGCCATACGAGCGTTGCTCAGGCCCTGTAAAATACAACTAGATGAATACAACTAGATGAATACACACGCACACAAACGGTAAGTCCATGAGTCTACTGAGTTTGTGGAATACGGCAAGACGTTACCGCAGAGTTTTTCCTGTACTCTAATACTCCCAAAGTGTTTTTAGCCCAAAACCCCCCTTCAAAATGATTCAATCGACATGGGACCAAGCCGCTTACCACCTACGATTTATTTGCGATTTTTTGAGCTTACTCTCATCAAAATTGAATTTACAGTTTCGGCTACCCAAAACAGACACACACACACACACACACACACACACACACACACACGGCTACTCCTATAGTATATTAGATGGTTATACGTATTTTTTTTTCCTGATGATTTTGTACATGTTAATTACTTACGTTAATGCTTACTTAGGCAGAGTTGTATTTATTTAATTTGGTAAATTTCCAGTTTGACACCGAATTCACTTTGCTGGACTTAAATATTTTTTCTGGTGAGTTTTGATGTGTTGTGAATTCATCTGCTAGACTAACCGTTTTTTTGTGTGTTTTGTGTGTGTGTGTGTGTGTGTGTGTGTTGTGTGTGTGTGTGTGTGTGTGTGTGTGTGTGTTATTTGCGACAAAAAAAATTGAACCAAACCTAACCTATACCTAACCTAACCAAGCCTTTTAACCTAACCAAGCAAAAACAAAAAAAAAGAACCTAACCTAACCTATACCTAACCTAACCAAGCCTTTTCTAACCAAGTAAAAAAAAAAAACCTAACCTAACCAAACCTTAACCTAACAAAAAAAAAAAAAAAAAAAGTGATTTGCGACAAAAGTTAGACTAGCAGATTAATTCAAAACACATGAACAGTTGAACACTCACCAGAAAAATATTGTTTCGTCCATCAAAGTGAATTCGGTGTAACAAGTGCTTGTGGGCCGTTCGGACCAATGTATTGATATGTGGGTAAAACTTTGGAAGAAGTCCTTCACCCCTATCTTTTTTTTCTTCCCCCTATAGCCAACAAGCCTGGAGAACTGGCGGGAATACGGGGTTTTTGGGTGGGGGAAGCAAATATAAGTGATTTATGGCTCCCCAAAAAATCATCAAAGTCACTATATGTAAAAATCTAACGTAACCTAACCTTAACCACAAAGTATACCTAACCTAACCTAACCTTAACCACAAAGTATACCTAACCTTACCTAACCTAACCTTAACCACAAAGTATACCTAACCTTACCTAACCTAACCTTAACCACAAAGTATACCTAACCTAACCTAACCTAACCTAATCTTAACCACAAAGTATACCTAACCTAACCTAACCTTAACCACAAAGTATACCTAACCTAACCTTAACCACAAAGTATACCTAACCTAACCTTAACCACAAAGTATACCTAACCTAACCTAACTGGACTTAGAATTTTTTGAGGCACCTCATATTTCATAGCGGCCGTGTGGGTTAACCAAGGCTGAGCGCACGCTGGAACCTTTACAGATGTGAAGTACAATAAGCATACAATACAGTGCGGTAGTTCATTTCAGTCAAAGTCGGAAGGATGAGCTCCAAAGTATTTCCGATATTTGTAGTAGCAGTATATATTAGACAACATGGGATTGCAAACTCCAATCCTGATGTTGCTGTCGTTGGTCACTGGTCAAAGTGCCTCGGGGTAGACCACGTTCTGTGTGATTCTAACCTTTTGTGTTCCGTGTGATTCCAACACACACACTCACACACGCATACAAACGTCCATGAGTCTACTGAGTTTGTGGAATGCGGCAAGACGTTACCGCAGAGGTTTTCCTGTAATCTAATACTCCTAAAGTATTTTTAGCCCAAAACCCCCCTTCAAAATGATTCAATCGACATGGGACCAAGCCGCTTACCACCTACAATTTATTTGCGCTTTTTTGAGCCTACTCTCATCAAAATTGAATTTACAGTTTCGGCTACCCAAAACAGACACACACACCACACACACACACACACACACACACGGCTACTCCTATAGTATATTGGATACTGGAAACCTTCAATTTCTCAAATATTAGACCGGGAGTCCGTGGGGGTCTGGTTAGCTGGAAAGGCAACCAATTTCCTTTGCCACCAAAGTATTACCTATCAGTGCTAATGTATGGGAGTGATGTGAAGTTTGTGATGGTGGGCAGGTTTAGGTGGTCTGATTTTAATATTCATTGGAAGGGATTTCACACCTGCTTGCTGATCCTTTGAGGTGGACGGAGAGACAGGTGGTGACGAGTGAAGGAAGGGTTCAATAAGGAAAGGGTGATGATATTCATGGTGATGATGATTATGCGTAATAATGATAAGATAACAGTGATGATAATGACATATAATGATGATAACCATGATAATAATGATGATGATAATATATAATGATGATAATTTCAATAGTAATAAAAAATATGATTTAGTCGGAGAGGAAGAAAATCAGTTTTACAAAGAATTGTGTCGTGTCAGAGAGAGAGAGAATCAGTTTTACAAAGAATTGTGTCGTGAGAGAGAGAGAGAGAGAGAGAGAGGTAACTGCTCATTTTTAAGGATTGAGTGCTATTAAGAGTCAGATCCAAATGATCAGCACCGTTGAGAGGTTTGACTTTAATAACTTTTAAGAGTAAGGAGGTTTAAATGAACTAGGCCTATGCACAATTTCTCTTCCAACTTGTGCACAAATATATTTCCTTGTACTCCACGATCTCTCTGGTTTACTATGAGGAACCTATGAGAGTAATACGTAACTATTGGGCAGCATGCGAATAAAAAGCAGCGAGCAGCCTTGTTTGAATACTGAAGACTGTTCAGATGACAGTGAAGGATATAATTATAGCCACATTACTTGCATGAAGGGTTGAAGGGTTATTAAGCGGTAAACATTTGCTGCCTTAACTTTTCTATCTTTTAAACCATCTGTGTGCTTAACCCCTTCACGCCCAGATCTTTCCTTTGCTATATAAAAAATTAATGTTGTTTGCCATAAAATTACGAAAAGTTACTGAATATACCCAATTAGTTAGTGGATAAGGATACTAAACAGGTCATATCTATGAAATATTGCTTATATTAGCTAAAAATCGTCTAATGGTAGTCATATTACAATGGAAATTACGTTCTGGGCCTCAAGGGGTTAAACGATCTGTGTGCTTAATAACTGTTTAAATAAAAAATATAAAAATAAGCATCACGACACACTCCACAGGCCAGATAACGGGATGAAGGTTCGGTATGAAGATTGAAAGGGTTGCATCTGTTAGGCTGTCGATGCATTGTTATGGATGTAAAGCGAACGGCGGGGGTCATCACGCAATGCATGCACACAAACCCCATTGCCACTGCTGATCAGTTTAAGTGGAATATATGAGACTATCTGCTTTAATTTGAAAAAAACAACAACACTTATTCTTTGATATTTATAAGAGAAGAAAAGGATAACAAAAATAAAGGTGTCTCGTTTAAGAAGATTATATGCTTTAATTTGGAAAAGAAAACAGCGCCTTTTCTTTAAACATCAATAAGAGAAGAAAATAATAGACAAATATACCTATCTCGTTTTTAGTTCATAAAAGGCAACGTCATTTTAGCTTTGATGGCAAGGAGAGAAGATTAAAAAAAGAAAGCAGTGAATTGTTCTCTGATTTTCTTTACAAGGAGGAATAGTTTGATGTCTTATTTTGTCTGTATTTAGTATAGCAGTACTACTACCTATGTTTCTCTTTAACCCTTCAGTCTAGCAACCATTATGTAAATACTAATGAAGGAAGTGGTCAAGCCAGTAACCAATAACCAGCTCCTTGTCTTCCTTCCTCCTCCCTCCTTCTTCCTCCTCCCTCCTCCTCTTCCTCCTCCCTTCACTATTCGCTCATTTCCTTGCATCTTCCTTCCTCCCTCCTTCTTCTTCTCCCTCCATTCCTTGTTCTCCTCCTTTCACTATTCGCTCATTTCCTTGCATCTTCCTATCCTCCCTCCTTCTTCCTCTTCTCCCTCCATTCCTTGTTCTTCTCCCCTTCCTATTCGCTCACTACCTTGCATCTCCCTCCTTCCATCTCCCTCCTTCCTTCTCGTTTCTCCCTTTCTCTTTGTAATCGTGTCAGCACTTGCTTCCTTTTCTTCCTTCCAACACCTAACCTTGTTTACTTTTCCTGCCTACTTTGTCCTCTACTATGTTCTCTCTTCTCTTCTCCCTTCTCCCCTCTCCCCTCCTCTCCACTGTTTTCCTGTCCACTCCCTCCTTTATCAACCTCCTCCTGTTATTCACTTTCTTCTCTGTCTCTTCTACCTTAGCCTTCTTTTACATCCTTCTTTGGACTTTAAACATCATCTTCCTCACTGCTCTCCTTCATCTGTCACATATCTCACCCACATCTCTCCTTCTCCTTCATCTCTGTCCCTTATCTCGCCTTCTCCCAATTTCTTCCTTCTCTCGCCCTTCATAGCTTTTCCTACATGTGACCCTTCCCTCCCTACTCCTTCAAACTCCTCCTTTACCTCTCTCACTCCTCGATCCCTCCCTTTAACCCCTTGAGGCCCAGAACGTAATTTCCATTGTAATTTGGGTGCCATAAGACGATTTTTTAGGGAATATAAGCAATATTTTATAGATATGACCAGCTTAGTATCCTTGTCGACTAACAAATTTGGTATATTCAGTCACTTTTCGTAAGTTTATGGCTCGATAACATACAATTTTTTATAGCAAAGGAAAGATCTGGGCGTGAAGGGGTTAACCCCTCCTTTACCTCCCTCCGACGCTTCACCCCTCCCTCCCTCCCTTCAAACCCCTCTTTTACCTCCCTCCCTCCACCCCTCCCTCCCTGTGGCGGTGACCCTGGCAGGAGGCGGACAGCGAGGTGGTTGGCTGGCGAGGAAGGTCACTCACCCCGAACTGGTCTGGGAAGAATTTTTGCGCATGTATAAAGGGACTTGAAGTAAGGGAAGGGAGGAGAGGAGGAGGAAGAAAGAGGGGAGTAGGTTTAGAGAGGGGAGGGATAGGCAGAGGGGTGGGAAAATAGGAGGGAAGAGGGGACAGGGGGAAGAGGTGTATATCAGGGAAATAGTTTATAGGGGAAGGGATATTTTATTGTGGAACTAGTTTAGTGTGTGTCTTTTCCGTCATACAACCTCAATATTCCGCGGCCTCTTGTAGCTTCCTTATTTTCTTATGTTCTTATGTTCAATATTGATTCAGGCACGTTTTGAATGAGTCACTTAATTCAACCTTTGAGTAGTAGTTATACATTTTTACATCATAGTGGTAATATATGTTTTGAGTCATCTGTTGTAGGTTAAGGGCCAAACGACACCACTTATTACTGTTTTCAAGTGACTGGCAGCTCTTGTGTTACAGCCCTCAACCCCTTCACACCCAGAACGTAATTTCCACTGTCAAATTTGGCTACCATTAGACGATTTTTAATGATTATAAGTAATATTTTACAGCTATGACCTTTTTAGTATCCATGTCGACTAACTTATTTGGTATATTCAGTTACTTTTCGTAATTTTATGGCTCGACAACATACACTTTATTATAACAAAGGAAGGATCTGGGCGTGAAGGGGTTGGGCGTGAAGGGGTTAAGGGCCACACGACACACCACTTAGTACTGTTTTCAAGTGACTGGCAGCTCTTGTGTGACAGCCCTTAAATGGAAGTGCTAAATGGATGTACAAGTCTGAGTACAGTAGTCAGTATTAGTACAGTAGTTACTTCTTCATACAGTAGTCTTTGGGAAGTGTTAAATGGATGTTAGTGGAGGCTTGGATTGCGGTCACTCCTTGTACAGGTGTGTCAAGGTGAGCCAAGGTTGTCTGTCTGTGTGTATGTGTGTATGTATGTGTATGTGTGTGGTGTGTGTGTGTGTGTGTGTGTCTGTGTCTGTGTCTGTGTCTGTGTC
>JACEEZ010011451.1:322500-330000 GCA_016584305.1 Chionoecetes opilio
ACCAATTGATTAAATATTCGGGCGAAGGTATGGGTTTTCTACTGAGTTCTTCTCCCCACTAGTTGACCCCTGAAGTGGCAAGGTCTAGGCCGACGCTGGTGTGTAGAGGGAGTAAGACGAACGTGGCCAGCCGCTGATCCGGTATTAACCCTTTTTCGTGGAGTATTTTCTTTATAGTTTTTGTTTTTTGTTGCTCGTACAGGCCATAACAAACATGAAAACAAACTGTCAATGCCACTCAACCCCAATCTCATTGGTCTTTTCAATGGGCTCTATTTTCATGATTTCATTATTGTCCCAGTACCTTATTATCCCTTTATTGTTGTTATTATAGGCTTATCTTACTTTTATTATTATTATATTGTTATTATTATTATTACTTTTGTTATTATTATTAGTAGTAGTAATTTTTATCGTTATTATATTATTACCATTATTTTTCATTATTATTATTATCTTATTGTTATTATTTTCTACTAATTATCTTATTACTATTATTGTTATTATTAAATCATTATTATTATATTCTATTATTATAATTATTATTATTATCATCATTAATTATTATTATATTATCTTATTATAATTACTATTATACATTAACTATTATCAATATTATTATTCCCTTCTCCACATATTTGTTTATCTATTTGATATTTTTTCTTACGGAATGGAAGTGACGACGGAAAATATCACCAGTATACTTGTCTAATGATATGTGTGTGTGTGGTATGTGTGTGTGTTTGTGTGTGTGTGTGTGCGTGTGGTGTGTGTGTGTGTATGTGTGTATGTGTGTGTGTGGTGTGTGTGTGTGTGTGTGTGTCAGGCCCGTAGCCACAGGGGAGCTATATGGAGGCTTAGCCCTCCCCCAGAAACTCTTTGCCCCCTCATAAAAAGGTTTTTTTTATTTTTTTTTTACTTCGAGCGTCTACTCTTTGTCCTATACACAAGGAAAAAAATACGAAAATTCAAGCCAGATTTACTACTTTTTCATGACACCTGATTTGGTTCTCTACCGCTACATTCATGCATTCCAGCAGAAATTCTAGTAAAAACATACTAGTCTAGTAGAAAGATACGTGGAAGGAAAGGTATGAGAAGTAAAGCCCCCCATACGATGGAAATAGTTCCCTCAAATTTCAAGTCCTGGTTACGGGCCTGATGTCATTCACCCATGGTCTTGTCCACGCAAGCCGGACTCGCGATCGCCAGTTTCACCCTCCCGGTGGGAGCTTAGAGCCCATTATTACCGATCTTTGGGTAACACTGGAACCCCACACACCACACACACCCATCCCCTTTCTCAAGGGAGACAGTATCCGCCCGAATTTTTCAGTGATAAATCCTCGGGAGCAGCGAGGACTCGAACCGGCTAACCACAGAATGGCAGGCCAGCGCGCCATCCACTTGACCACCGGGCGGTGTGTGTGTGTGTGTATGTGTGTGTGTATGTGTGTGTGTGTGTGTGTGTGTGTGTGTAATCACCATTGTCTTGTCCACGCGAGCTGGACTCGTGATTGCCAGTTTTACCCTCCCGGAGCGAACTTAGTGCTCTTAGGACAGATTTATGGGTAATACTGGGACACACCACACCCCCCCATCCCCTTGCTCAAGGGGGACATTAACCGCCCGAATTTGTCAGTGGAAAAAACACGGGAGTGAGCGGGGATTCAAACCGGCTAACCACAGAATGATGCGCCAATGGTGTGTGTGTGTGTGTGTATTCATCTAGTATTCATCTAGTTGTATTATACTGGATCTGAGCTACACTCGCATGGCCCCCTCTCCATAGTTACAGTTTATCATTCATCCTTAGTGCTTAGTGTTGGCCGAAACCACCACCCCGGGAGGCGGGTCACAAACCCCCGGCATCACCCGGTACCCATTCACTGCTGGGTGGACAGTAGTTCCGGTGTTAAGGAGACCGCCCATCTTTCTCCGCTCCGCCCAGGGATCGTATCCGGGACTTCTTGGTTGTGAACCGAGCGTGCTATACGTTCGGATTCGGTCCGAATCTTATCTACGGAGTACCCCTTGTGTGCGTGCGTGCGTGCGTGTGTGCGGCGGTGTGTGTGTGTGTGTGTGTTATTCACCCATGGTCTTGTCCACGCGAGCTGGCTCGCGATCGCCAGTTTTCACCCTCCTGGTGCGAGCTTGGAGCTCATTATTACTGATCTTTGGGCAATGCTGGGACCTCACACACCACACACCCCCATCCCCTTGCTCAAGGGATACATTAACCGCCCGAATTTGTCAGTGAAAAATCCTCAGGAGCGCGAGGACTCGAACCGCCTACCCACAGAACCCATGGCCGTCACGTTATCAACCTGACCATCGCGCGGTTGTGTGTGTGTATGTGTGTGTGTGTGTGTGTGTGTGTGTGTGTGTGTGTGTGTTGCCGCTTCACATCACGATGACTTGCAAGTGACTTTTGCAGTAGAAGAGGGAAGGTAATGACGCTTTATTACCGGAACTATGCGTATAAGAGAGAGAGAGAGAGAGAGAGAGGGAGAGAGAGAGAGAGAGAGAGAGAGAGAGAGAGAGAGAGAGAGAGAGAGAGAGAGAGAGAGAGAGAGAGAGAGAGAGAGAGAGAGAGAGAGAGAGAGAGAGAGAGAGAGAGAGAGAGAGAGAGAGAGAGAGAGAGAGAGAGAGAGAGACTCTTTTGACTTATTGTTTTATTGGCCTCCATGATACAATACTTTTTTAATTCATTTTACATAAGTAAGGCATGAAGCCTAGCTAGGTCTGTTGAGCGCAAGCTCCTATACAGACCTGTTGCTTAAGATATACAAAAACGTGTTTAGCAAGTGGATTCAGGCCATTGGCTAACAAATATATACAATATTAATAACTGACATTATAAATTAATATATACATAAGTATATACCTATATACACATACATGCATACATATACATATGCAACATACGTACACATATACATACATTTATGCGCACACAGACACCTACATACCCATAAATTTACACACACCCAAACATACTTACACATTAACACACTGTAATATACAAGTACACACTCGCATAATGAATCCATGCATACCTACAGAATGACTTAGTGTGTATAACTTTGAAGCAACAATTTCTTGAGTTTATGTTTGAAGGATATTTGAGTTGTGGAATTTTTTATTTCTGCTGGTAAACTATTCCATAATTTGGACACCTTGGACTGAACATTTTGCTGAGCATGAGTAGTCCTGCAACGTGGTATTCGTAACTGTAATGACCTTGTAGCAAAAGTATGTGAAATGTAGTGAAAACCGTTATCAACAGGATACACATGTAATGATTTATAAACAAATAAGTTTGATTGCAGAGATATTATATCAGACAGTTTGAGTAACTGGTGGTCTCGAAATAGTGGGTTGGTGTGCTCATATCGTGACTTATAGAACATAACACGTATTAACTTTTTTTGAGAAATAAATAAATTATCCACATATGTTTTATATGCTCCCCCCAAATTTGTTGAACAATACAGTAGATATTGATATCCTAGTGATGAATATATTTGAATAATACACTCAAAAGTGATACAGCTACGAATTTTATATAAAACGCCAGTTAATTTAGATATTTTAGTACATAATTGATTTATTTGTGATCTCCATGTTAATTTATTGTCAATGGTTATACCTAGAAATTTATATTCTTCAACTTTACACAAGGATAAATCATTTATTTTGACGTCAATATGGGCTGCACTAGTCATTAGAGGGTGGGATACCATGTAGCATGTTTTAGAGATGTTCAGTGTTAGTTCATTGCTTTTTATCTAGAGAGAGAGAGAGAGAGAGAGAGAGAGAGAGAGAGAGAGAGAGAGAGAGAGAGAGAGAGAGAGAGAGAGAGAGAGAGAGAAGAGAGAAGAGAGAGAGAGAGAGAGAGAGAGAGAGAGAGAGAGAGAGAGAGAGAGAGAGAGAGAGAGAGAGAGAGAGAGAGAGAGAGAGAGAGAGAGAGAGAGAGAGAGAGAGAGAATTAATAAAAGAGTAAATCGTAGTTATTAGTGCATTGTCAATATGTATGTGGGGCAAAATAACTCATCGATTATGATCTCATCAAGATGATATTATTGGGACAAGACTTAAAGTAACACTTTAACATTTTAACACTCTAACACTTTATTATGTTTGCCATTTTACAATATTTTATAATGATTATAACAGGATATGGGGTTGCAAACAGCCCTTAACAAGCAAAAGCTTTTTGGGCAAAGGTGTGGAGAGAGAGGGAAATCGTCCAGACCCAATTTTTTTTTGCCTAATTATGTTGAATGTACATTCAAAACACCTAATCCACCAAAAACTAATTGATTTCCAGGCCTTATTTCCGTAAAAACACGACTTTTGTAAAAAGCGCGCGAAAAAAATGTTCTTCCCTCCAACAGGGCTACGCATGTTATTGATGACGTCACAAGAGGAACGCTCCAATGTAAACAACAGTCGTCTGCCTCTGTGAGACCTGTCGGCAAATGTTATGATGAGCGATTGTACTTCGGTGTCAGACAATGAATCTGTCGCTGTGATAGATCTAGAGTACGATGCTCAATCTGAGACCGAACTAAATGACGCTGCTCGCGTATATGAGGAAAGGGAACCTCAGATTGTGATGGGAGCCCAACCCTATATGTTTGAGCCAGAGTACGAGGTGGATGAACAGGTGTTAGCGGAGCCTGCTGAGGTTCAACACTACTACACACCAGGGCTTGAAAACGAAATAATTTCTCAAACGGTTCGTTCCGATCAGAAACAGTATTATTAACGTTTCGTTTTCGTTCCTCCTTCAAACATAACGTTCCTGAACCGGTTAAAACGAAATGAAAACCGGTTAGAACGTTATTCTCAAACCATGTAATGAATATGCTATTAGCCCTAATAAATAATAATGCCTCTACATGACTACATTTTTATAGATGGTAATAAAGCCATACATTTCATGGTGCATAGTATCCAACAAAATCAAACCGCTTAGATGTCGTAAGAACTATATTATTATATGATTTAAATAAGGCAACACATTTACATATACAATACAGGAAGCGTGGTGTAGGGGTATGCAATCTCAGTCGTCGTAAAGACATGAATCACTAATTATTTATTAATATTATATATGGTAAAACTATATTAATTCGTAATATCACCAGCCCACTAATTAAATAAAACTAATAAATGAAGTCAATGACTACATGTGGTACTCCAAGGACTCGAACTTAGGACACTCACACTGAAATTCGGCGCACCAAGCATTAGGCTATGAACACAGTTAAAAGTTTAAGCACATACTAACGATATATAATCTCTTTTCGAATACTGGATATTAATCTAAGCATATTCTTAATTAACCCAAACTGCAGTATAATAGTTTAACGATTGCACGATTGGAAGGTGTAATGAAATAAGGGAACGATGATGTTATAGATAAGGGAACAATATTAAGAAGATTTTTCCTACATTGCCAATTAATATGCGTTATGCGATATTGATATGTTTTTTCCTGCATTGCCAATAGATATGTGTTTACAATATTATTTAAAAAGTTTTTTCCTGCATTGCCAATTAATATGTGTTATACGATATTAAGAAGATTTTTCCTGCATTGCCACTTGAATCTTGTACCCTGTAATGCCCAATGGATGGATACCTGTAGACGTAAAATACAGAAGAAAAACAAAGCAATCGAGCCAATGAATTATATAATTCGCTGATTTGTATTATGATCATGCAATATCTTACACAAACTTACTGATACTATAGATAAGGATAATCCGAAGTATTGTACACTTGTCACGAAGACCAAAATTCATAATTATACAAGGTAAAAAATAGTTATTCTTCACAAATTAAATGAAAAGCGGTGCATATGATACTATTTGAAACAAAACCACATCGTCAATTGCCAAGTGAACAAATACAGTAGACTTAATTAATGTAAGTATGTAATACAGATGCATTTACTTAAACCATTTGGCTACTGGAAGTGAAAATGGATGAGTGACCAAATATGGCATGGAACGAAAAAATAATGTTATTAACCGGTTACAGGGATTTCAAAATAGCGTTTTTGCTCAGGAACAGTAAATATGATAACGTTTTCGTTTCCGTTTTTGTTCCGAGCATAATTTCGTTCGTTTCGGTTTTCGTTTTCGTTCCCTTAAACCGATTCCAAGCCCTGCTACACACACACACACAAACACTACTACACACACACAAATACTACTACACACACACAAACACTACTACACACACACAAACACTACTACACACACACACACACAAATACTAATACACACACACAACAAACACTACTACACACACACACAATGTGTGTAGACACACACAATGTGTGGAGGGACTCCGTCAGGAGTCCCTCCTATTGTTCTCAAAAACTGTGCTTCTGTGCTTGCACCTTGCCTGGTCAAACTTTTCCGTCTTTGTCTATCTACTTCCACCTTTCCTTCTTGCTGGAAGTTTGCTCACATCCAACCTGTTCCTAAGAAGGGTGACCGTTCTAATCCTTCAAACTACCGTCCTATAGCTTTGACTTCCTGCCTTTCTAAAGTTTTTGAATCTATACTTAATAAGAAGATTCTTAAGTATCTATCTGTTCACAATCTTCTATCTGATCGTCAGTACGGTTTCCGTAAAGGGCGATCTACTGGCGATCTTCTAGCTTTCCTAACTGAATCTTGGTCATCCTCCTTTAGGGGTTTCGGTGAAACTTTTGCTGTAGCCCTTGACATATCAAAAGCTTTTGATAGAGTCTGGCACAAATCTTTAATTTCCAAACTACCCTCATTCGGTTTCTATCCTTCTCTCTGTACCTTCCTTTTAAGTTTCCTTTCAAACCGTTCTATTGCAGCTACTGTAGACGGACATTGTTCTTCTCCTAAATCTATCAATAGTGGTGTTCCCCAGGGTTCTGTCCTATCACCCACTCTCTTTCTACTATTTATTAATGATCTTCTAAGTCTAACTCAAAGCCCTATCCACTCCTACGCTGATGATTCTACCCTGCATTTTTCAACGTCGTTTATTAGACGTCCAACTCAACAGGAACTAAGTGATTCACGGAGAGATGCCACCGAGCGCCTAACTTCTGATCTTTCTATAATTTCTGATTAGGGCAAAGCAAACCTTGTTTTGTTCAATGTCTCAAAAACCCAATTTCTTCACCTATCTACTCGACAAAACCTACCAGATAACTATCCCCTCTTCTTCAATGACACTCAACTGTCTCCTTCTTCTACAATGAACATTCTAGGACTATCCTTTACTAAAAATCTGAACTGGAAATCTCACATCTCATCACTTGCTAAAACAGCTTCTAAGAAGTTAGGTGTGCTGTGGCGTCTGCGTCCTTTTTTTTCTCCCTCCCAATTGCTTGCTCTCTACAGGGGCCTTATCCGCCCATGTATGGAGTACGTCTCACATGTTTGGGGAGGATCCACTCATACAGCTCTCCTAAACAGGGTTGAGCCAAAAGCTTTT
>JACEEZ010011451.1:350000-355000 GCA_016584305.1 Chionoecetes opilio
CGAAGGGGGATATTTTTAAAGGTAGAAAAAAGGGAGCAGTATTTTTTCACTACAAAAACCCTTTTTTCCCACCCTTTTTTCTAAGAGTGTAAATGGTGAGGTGGCCTTTGGGCTGCCCCAAAATAAAACAAAGTTCCCGTACGGGCCCCCCTTAAAATTGGGACACCAAATGAGGAAAGCAGGGCATCAGGGATTTCTCCTTTAGTTTTTAAAATCAAGGAGAGAATCCCTTTATGCCACCGCGGAAAGGCCCCAAAATTAATAAAAAAATAAAAAACTAATGAATTTAGGGGTTTTCTGTATAATAGGTTTTTTTTTAATAGTAATTTAAATTTTTATACAAAAAAAAAGTTGGAAATTTTTTTTAAATTATAAAAAGTAGTATCAGCTTTTAAAAAAACATTTCCTTTTATGCATGGTTTTTACCTGGGGATGTTAAAAAGTAGTACGGGAAAATAGCTTTTTTTTCGTTTTTTAAAACCCAAACGTTTCTTAGGGGTCCGGAAGCAATTTTGCAAAGGGTTTCTATCAATTTTTAGACAGAAGGGTAGGCCTTTTTTCATCTTTTTTTTTCTTAAATGGGGGACTATGTGGGGGTTTCAAGGATTGACTTTTGGGTTTGGGGGGATCGGGCCCCCCCTAAGGTCCTCCCAAACCCCCCTTTTTGACAAAAAGCATGTATTTTAAATATTTATTTTGGGCCCCCTCCAGTGATATCTCCTCAACTTTTTCCCTCTTTTTATCGATATTTTAAATTTTCAGTGTTTGGTTTTTAGATTCCCTGGGCGTCCTTTTTGGGGGGGGGAAGGGTAAACTGGTAATTTGGGGGAGGGCCCGGTAGCCCCGAGTGTTTTAGCCCGGGACGAGTGGAGTTTTGAAAAAACCCAAGTTTTGGGCCCCGAGTAAGACCCAAAAAACCACTTTAAAAAAATTTCTTTCACCCTCCCAGTGGAAAGAAACACTCACAATTTCCCCCTCCATTAAAATCTACCTTGCCCCCCTTGGGGGGTGCATCAGGGAAAAAGGGGGGGCGGGGATGAGCCCCAATTTCAGGCGTCACTTAAAAAAACCTTGCCTGCCCCCAAACCCCGGGCGAAGGCCAACTATCACAGCCCCCAAAGTGAAACCCCAGGGCTACCGCCCGAGCCCCGGAGGTCATGCTACCCGGCGGGGAAAGGGGATAGATGAAAAAAATTTCCTCGCCCCCCCCTTTATCAAAACATTTTAAAAGTAAAAACCCCCCGGGATACTATAGCTTTTTAAAGGGAATTTAAATATTTATAACGGGGGTAATTTACTGTTTTCCCTTCCCCCCCTAGAAAAAGGGTAGCGGATGCCCTAGTATACTGTACCCGTGTCTCTTTTTCAAGGGTCAGGGGTTTAAAAATTTTAAAAAACAGCTTATCAAAAATAGTAAATTTTCATGTGATAAAAGTTTCTTTCAAACTAGGTCACAGTAGATACAGAGGCTGAGGTCCGGGGATAGACGAAACTGACTTTCTTCATTTAACGCGCACGGAATTTTTTAAAAAAATTTTTTTACCATACCAAACGTGTTTCCACTTCCTCAAGGGTTTAAAGGCCCCGTGTTTCGGGTAGCAGCACCCTTTTCGTTTAGGGCCCCGGGGGGGACAAAAAGCTGCCGTATGTCCAGAACACCCCTTTCCTCCCCTAGACCCCCTCCCTGATGGGGAAAACCCTCGGGGGGAATGCGAACAGAGATGTGTAGAAAAACCAAAAACATTGGGGTACGGGGAATGGCACGCACAGAGGCGAAAAACCCTTTTGTTTAGTAACGGGGCAATGCCTGGATTGCAACCACGAAGGGGATGTACACTAGTAACGAAGGGTGAGTGGCAGCCCTTTTAAGTGGAAACGTCTATTTTTGTATTCTGAAGCAGGGGAAATAACACCAAAAAAGCAGGAGAGAGACGGGGGCAGACAGGAGGGAGGTCCCCCCTCAGGACCCTACGGCCCACGCGTTCCCCCCCAGCATGAATACCAAAGTTTCCCGCACTTTGCAGGCCCGCCCAAAGGACACAAGGGTCCCTCCATACGAATTTTAGAGTTGGGAAAGGGGGCCCGGGAAAATAGGGATGACGTAAAAATGAAAATGGACACGTGCCAGTGAACTGGCCAGGACCCACAAAATGGCCATTAACCCTTTTCTTTTAGAGGACGTTTGGTTCCCCCATCGCTTTATCTGTTCATCGTGCTCGTCTTCTTGACAGTAACATTATTGAAAGGGGGCCACGATAGACTGCAAAATCTAACTTGGAGTCATTTGTGTGGACCCCTGAGAAAAAAATTAAAAGCATCGTTTGGGCCTCCTTGACGCGACCCCGTGTCACCAGCCAAAAGAGGTGAGTTTGGGGGGGAAAAAGAGGGCCCATGAAAGTGGGGACGGGTGGTGACGCAACCACACACCAGCATCACCTCGCGCCACGTCAGATCTAAGTACCCCACGAATACCCGTAGGATCCCCCTCTGCCGCCCCCAAAGCGAGAAAAGACATCAGGCGTCCTTTTGTATCCAGAAATGTGTTTACCTCCCCCCAAATAGTTCGCGAGGCAACCCGATGAAGCCTTGGTTATCCCCCGTAGGGCGCGCAACAGTTGCAGGGGCCCACACGGCTGAGGGGGAAGGACATGGTGAAAAAACCCCAAAAAAAATTTTCAGAAAGGTTTGGCCCGCAATAGGGTTTACCCGTTGCCCCCCCGGTAAAGGGCAAGGTCCCGCCCCTAAAGGGGGCCGGCCTGGCCCCCCAAGAGGGAGATACCGGTGTTTAAAGGTTAAAAAAACAAAAACACGACGGAAATTCCTTCAAAATCCTCTCAACCCCACATTCTTTTCAAATTTAGAGGAAACAGTTTCTTGAAACTTACCCAAAGCGCCATTTGGGGGGTATTTAAAAAAAAACAGGTCTTGATGGGTGGGGGTTTTTAGGGGTTTTAAAAAACTGCGGCCCGGGATCACGCCAGGCCCAAACCCCGGTTGGGCCCAAAACCCCTACGTGCGTCAAAACCAGCCACACAAGGCTGTCACCCGCCCCACCCCACCCCCCAGGAAAGGGAAAAACAAAGGGCCATAAACCACACTTCCTTTCAATGAATAAATAATTAAGTGAAAAAAATAAGGGCTAGGGCAAAAAAAAGGGGAAAAAAAACAATAAATCTAAAAAAATCAGTTTTCAGTATACTAAAAATATAAAAAAGGAAAAGTTCCACGTCTAATCGTTATGGGGTAAATTTACATTCTAACACGTGTAGTCCCTTTTCTCAAAACGAAAGGGGCCTAAGGGGGGCTGTTTTCCTTTTTTGGTTTAACACCATTGAGACTGCTTGGATTTGCTTTTAAATCTTTACCAATATTAAGGCTATCTAAAAACCTCTCTGCCCAAAAATGAAGGCAATTGGTAAAAGGTTTTTTTTTAGGGTTTGATAAATTTGAGGGCCTTTTTTTAAAGGCTTAAAAACATGCTATAAATTATAATTTTCAAAAAACTTTTGTCCCCTTTTAAGAGTATTCACTATATAATAATGGTTTATTTTTCCTTTATGTAAGAAATTTAGGGGATTTTTTTTTTAAAAAAAAAACTCCCTTTTTCTTTCTTTTTTTTTTGCCAAGCGTAAAAAAAAAAATATATTTTTAAAATTTGGGATATCAAAAATTTTAAAAAATTTGTTTCAAGCCAGAACCATCGGAAACATAGCTAATTTAGTTTTTATAAAAATTAAAAAATAAGGAATTTATTAACACTTTTCAAATGCGATTTATGAAAAATCAATTTTCGAGATATTGACTGAGCCAGGAAAAAGGTTTTAATACATTTTTTCCCCGGGAGCAAATTCCCCCCCAAAAAAAGTTTATTTAAAAAATTTTCAAATTTTATAAAGATTCTGATGGTTTTTTAATTATTAAAATGAAAAAAAAGTAAAAAAGTTATGACATTTTTACCCGGTTTTTTATGCCTAGTTTCGTTTGTGCTTAGATGTAGCGCCGTTAAACCACGCTACACGGCGTTCGTTCCAAAAAATTAACTAACGAAAAAAAAAAATTATCATATAAATATAATAGCAAATAAAAAAATAAAAAATAAATGACTTCATTGAAAACACCCCACCCACGCGCTGGCTAGTAGGGCTCTTTAAACTGGGGGCGTAGGTTTTAAAGGGACGGGGAAACTTTAAATTCGTGCGTTGGCATAACCGCAATGGTTCTAGCACTGGGGTAGGGAAAAATCAAAATTTTCAATAATTTTTTAGGAAAATCACATCGTAAGGGAAACGTCCCCTTAAACGACCATGCAATACTGAATAATAAAACAGGCGTGAATATTTTATGTAAAGATGCGAACATGTTATCACTAGTATAAAGAACTTAATCACCCCCGGGGAAAAATACTGTTATTTTTCGATTTTTCAAATAAAGGATGCACCATTTTTCCGGGAAAATTTAAAACCCTCCGTCTTAGCGCCCCCTTATAATAAGAAAATTTTTATATATATATATAATAATATATTAATATTAATATAAATAAATTATATATATATATTATAAATTATATATTTTATATATAATATATATATATAAAATTTTATATAATACGTATTAATATATTATTATATAATAATAATATTAATAGTATGTAAAAATAATATATATAATAATATATATAAACATTTTAAAATTTAAATTTTATATAACGTATATATATATATATATATATATAAATATTAATATATATATTATATTATTATATAATATAATATATATATATATATTAATTATATATTATATATTTATATACTATATAAATTTTAACCTATATTATTATATATATATATTACATATAACAGGCTTGCGCGGTGATCTTTACGCCAAACCCGTTCATCGAGTTTACCCCGAGTTTAAAGTTGTTTTAAGCTTAAAAAAAAAAGCGAAAGGGATGAATCGTATGTCTGACAGCACGTACATCTTTGCAAACCCCACCGGGTGTG
>JACEEZ010011452.1:0-27186 GCA_016584305.1 Chionoecetes opilio
GTTTTGCTTTTTTTTGGGGAAGTTGAGGGGGCAGCCCCGCCTTAGGGCCTTGGGAAAAAAAAGGGGGGCTGGGGGGGGCCTATTTTTTGGGAAACCCCAGCATCTTTTTTCGTGTTATAGAGAGGTAAACTATTTCTGTACTTTCCCCCAGATGTGGGTTTGGCGTGCGTACTCCGGGGGTTGAAATCGGGGTTCCTACGAGGACCCCCGGCAGTGTAGATCCCGTTGTCCTTCGTTGCGGTTTTTTGGGGTTTTGGATTTCTTCGAAAGCACATGACACTTTTGCACCCGTTCATGATATCTTCAAGGAGGTTTTCACAACAATACCGTGGGAACAGCTGTGAGCTTGGGAGCAGCTTAAGCTGGGGGAACAGTGTGAGCTGTGGGAGCAGCTGGAGTGGGGGGATCAGCTGTGAGCTGTGGGAAAGCGGAGCTGGGGGACAGCTGTGAGCTGGGGGAGCAGCGTGAGCTGTGGGAGAAGCTGTGAGCTGTGGGAACAGCGTGATGTGGGAACAGCTGTGAGCTTGGGAGCAGTGTGAGCTGTGGGAACAGGTGAGTGTGGGAGCAGCTTGAGCTGGGGGAGCAGTGTGAGTGGGGAAAGCAGTGTGGCTGTGGGAGCAGAGTGGAGCCCCGGATAACCAGGAACAGCTAAGGCTTTTTTTCAAGCTGGAGTGTGTGGGGTTTTGATACTTTACTCAGAGAATCAGTGTGAGGAAAAGTTACAAGAAAACCAGTGTGGGGGGAAAAGTTACACAGAGAATCAGGGGAGGGGAAATTTACCCCGAGAACGTGTGACGGGAAAGTACACGAGATCAGTGTGACGGGAAAGTTACACAGAGAATCAGTGTGACGGAAAGTTACACAGAGAATCAGGTATGGGAAAGTTACACAGAGAATCGTGTGAGGGGGAAATTTACCAGAGAATCAGTGTGAGGGGAAATTTACAAGAGAATCAGGTGACGGGAAAAGTTACACAGAAATCAGTGTGACGGGAAAAATTTACAAGAAAACCCCAGGGAGGGAAAGTTCACGGGAGAACCAGTTGACGGGAAAGTTAACAGAGAACCAGTGTGAGGGGAAAAAGTTACACAGAGAACCAGTGTGACGGGAAAGTTAACAGAAAACCCAGTGTGAGGGAAAATTTACACAGAAAACCCAGTGTGACGGGAAATTTACACAGAGAATTTTAGGTGATGGGAAAGTTACAAAAGAGAATTAGTGTGAGGGGGAAAGTTACACAGAGATCAGTGTGACGGGAAATACACAGGAACCGGTGACGGGAAATTTTACCAGAAAATTTAGTGTATGGGAAATTTACACAGAAAATTTTAGTGTGAGGGGGAAAAGTTACACAGAGAACCATTGACGGGAAAGTACCAGGAATTAGTGTGACGGGAAAGTTACACAGAGAACCAGTGGACGGGAAAGTTACACAAAATAGTGTGAGGGAAAGTTACACAGAGAACCAGTGTGCGGGAAATTTACACAGGAATTAGTGTGAGGGAAAAGTCACAGAAAAAACAGTGTGACGGGAAAGTTACACAGAGAATAGTGGGATGGGAAATTTCACAGGAATAGTGTGAGGGAAAGTTACACAGAGAACCATTTGTGACGGGAAAGTTACACAGAGAATTAGTGTGACGGGAAGTTAACAGAGAACCAGTGTGACGGGAAAGTTACCCCAGGGGAATTTGTGTGGGGAAAATTTACACAGAGAACCAGGGAGGGAAATTTACACAGAAAATTTGTGTGACGGGAAATTTACACAGAGAATTAGTGGACGGGAAAGTTACACAGAGAACCAGTGTGACGGGAAAAAGTTACACAGAGAATAGTGGATGGGAAAGTAAAAGAAAATTAGTGTGATGGGAAATTTACACAGAAAATTTAGTGGACGGAAAGTTACACAGAAAATTTGTGGACGGGAAAGTTCACAAGAATTAGGGAGGGGAAAAGTTACACAGAAAATTTAGGGTGACGGGAAAGTTACACAGAGAACCAGTTAGGGGAAAGTTACACGAGAATTGGTGATGGGAAAGTCACAGAAAATTTAGGTGACGGAAAGTTACACAGAGAATTAGTGTGAGGGGAAAATTTACACAGAAAATTTAGTGTGAGGGGAAAGTTACACAGAGAATTAGTTGAGGGAAAATTTTACACAGAAAATTTAGTGTGCGGGAAAGTTACAAGAGAATTAGTGTGAGGGAAAAAGTTACACAGAGAATCAGTGTGACGGGAATTTACAAGAAAATCAGTGTGACGGGAAATTTACACAGGAATCAGTGTGAGGGGAAAAAATTTTACACAGAGAATCAGTGTGACGGGAAAGTTACTCAGAAAATTAGTGTGACGGGAAAGTTACACGAGAATCAGTTGAGGGAAGTTACACAGGAATCAGTGTGACGGGAAAGTACACAGAAAATCAGTGTGGGGGGAAAAAGTTACACAGAGAATTAGGTGAGGGGAAAAAGTTACACAGAGAATTAGTGGGGGGGGAAAGTTACTCCGTGATTTAGGGTGAAGGAGTAAGGGGTTACGTTTTTGGAGACGAGCTGAGAGGGGCGTCGTTTTGTGTTTTAGTATAAGTAAAAGAGTTTTTGTGTTGAAAGACATTAGGTAAGAAGGAGGGAAGTAATTATGGTGAATCAGTAAAGTTCAATTTTTACTAATATTCTGATAAACGGTTGTTATTAGACCCATTTGTACTACATATTTTTTGAATTTATATATTTTTTTCCACTTTTTGTGGGTGGTTGGGGAGCGTAATAGCCCGGATTGTGGAGCCCTTCCCGTAACGTCAAAGATAAAGCTATAAAGGGGGGGGGACACTTCTCCACATTCCCCTCTCCCAAACAAATACTCCCCCATATAGCCTCTTTCCCCCCTAAAGTAAAGGTGTTGTAGCCTCGCACTTTTTTTTCTTTCATTATTAAGGCTGGGACCGTAACAGAAAAAAGTTTCCCTTTTTGCCCCACAAAGGTCACAAATTATTTCTTCCCCCAGAAATTCTTCTGTCATTTAGTTTTAGGTTGTTCGTTCCCGCAGACTTAAAAAAGTGTTTGAAGCTGGTCATTTTTATACTTTTTTCTTGGCCCCTTTTCTTTTTCCATTTTCTTTCATTTCAAAAATTTTTTTTTAAAATTTAAATTTTATTCACCCCTTCTCTTTGTCCCAAACCCCTTTATTTCTGCCTATATCTCCTTTGTTCACACCTCACACCCTGGTTCAAATCGTCTTTATCAGATTTTCAGTAAAGCTTTATCCATTTATTTGTGTTTTTTCAACACCCCTTCTACATCCTTTTCACTGGCTTCCCCTCTTTAAAAATACCTCAAGTACTTCCACTTCCCTGCCTTATCCTATTTCCCAACATGGAAAGTCCCCCCTTCCCCTAGTAATGCGCCCCCCCGGTTTGCCTGGGCCCCAAAGATTTGCGGTAACAGCGCGCCAAAGCATTGTCGCGACATCATAACCAGCGTTTCCATAGGGAATTCAGAAAAAAGTACTCTATGGCAGCCTACTGACTTCCCCAGAGAGAAATCCTACATAGGCAGCTTGTTTAAAACAAGGCAGTCCATCAAAACCGTTGAGGAATGTTTAGATGCCCTTTTCAATTATAGACGAAACATTTTAAAAAAATATCCCTTTCCTTTTCCCCCGAGTAATTTGAAAAGACGCGAATTGGGATAATTTATTTTTTTCAAAGAGTGGCAAGAAAGACCTAACAAAGGAGAAAATTAAAGTTTTTGTATCTTTACACAAGGCAGAGAGGCCAGTGGAAGAAATGTCAAGGATTGTGGATGTTCGAGGAGGTGGCATAAGTGGATGGAAAGTTCACGGTGGGTTGCACCGTCGGAGAGCCGCGACACCCGAAAATTATAAATGGCCCGGGCGAGGATGTAAAAGTCATATCGCAAAATTTTTCTTTCCTTTAATTGAGGAGGGATCCACTTTACGTTTTCTCCCCTTGGGTGCTTGCTGGTTTTTCACCCTCGCCCTGGCCACTTTTAATGTTATGGGGTCGCGGCTCTCGCGACGGTGCAACCCACCCTGAAAATTTCCCCCCATTATGACACATCTTCGTAACATCCACAACTTGATATTTCTTCCACTGGCCTCTTGCCCTTTTGTAGAGATCCCAAAAACTTTTAATTTTCTCCTTGTTAGGTTTCTTTCCACTATTTTGAAAATAATGAAATTATACAATGCCGTCTGTTCAATTTTCCGCGGGAAGGAAAGGGGATACTTTTTTAAAAGCTTTGTCTTTAAGACAAGTGGGAGCTGAACATTCCTCAACGGGCTTGATGGATGCCCCGGGCCTTAAACAAGCTGCCATATGTAAGATATCTCTCTCGGAAGCATAGGTCCCATAGCGAACTTTTTTTTTTGAATTCCCGTATGGAAGCGCTGTTTTATGATGCGCGAAAAATTTTTTGGCGCCTGTGTACACTCTATTTTCTATTTTCTGTAGATTTTTCCAATTTTCCTGTTTCGTTAAATTTATTACAAATTTCCCATAGAGTACAGAGGGTAAGCTACATTTTCCAGTAATTTTTTCCCTTTTAAGATTTTTGAGAAAATTTTTGGGGAATGACCCCACTATACTCATTTTTGCCTTTTTTCTTGCTTATTAAATTTTTTTTTTGTATTTTGAAACAATTCTTTTGTCATCATTTACGGTTACCCCTAAATAATTCTTTCTATCCTAACAGTATTTTTCCCAAATTTTAGGTTTATCTTTTACGTTAAAATATTGTTACTTTTTTTTTTTTTATTTCCAATCCATACTCTTACCTATTTCCTCAACCTATTTATACCTGTTTGCCCCCTCATATACTTCCAGTAACATTCCGTCTCTGCAAAGAAAAGTGAGAATGCAAACAATGCACCCTTAAACCCCTTTCCCCCTAGTCTTTAATACATGAAAAATCCTGAAAGTCACAATTTAAAAAGGGTTTTGATCCCGTACCCCCTTTCCCAATTCCCCTTTTACTTTTGATCTCACTTCTTTACCCGGCCTAATTCTCCCTTGGTTTTGCTCCTACATATCCCTTTTGCGATGAACAATAATTTTTTGGGTTAACTTATACTGCATTATTGTTTTTATATTTTTCCTCTCTTAAATATGTCATAAGCCTTTTGAAAGGGTCTTTTAAAAAGACTACAGTGGTTTTTTTAGTTTATGGACCTCTCATCAATATTTTTAATATGAATAAATTTTTTTCTTTTTTAATGCCCTCCGTGAATCCTGCCTGTGGTCTTTCCCTAATAGATCCCAGACTTTTTTTAATTACAGCCGTCATAAATTTTACATCCAACATTTTTTAGTACTTTGGTCTTAATTCCCTAACTTTTGGTTTGCTAATCTTGGTTTATAATTACGTCCTTACTCCCTCCATCTCCTGGCACATCCCTGCTCAAAACAGCTTTATACTTTTTTAACACTTCATCAATGCTTAATTTTTGAAATTTCCTTACAATTTTCTGGCTTTTTTATCTTTTCCCCGCTGCTTTTTTTTCTTTTTTTCTTTTTAAACATTTATCCCCTTGTTTTCTTTGTCTGTTCCTCTTCCAATTTTTAAACCTCCCGTACTTTCTCCCCTTTTTCCCATGTTTTCTCTTACTTATGCTCCCCGTCTCGGTGTTTCCCCTTTTCCCATTCCTCCATTTCATCTACTCTTTTAATTTAAATTTGCCTGGTTCCCGTCTATGTCCTGCTTTACTTACGTTTTCCCCCTTATATTTTCCTCTTTTTCTCTGCTTTCCCAAACTGTGTCTATCTCATTATCATATTTTTGTATATTTTACCCCAATATTCCTTGATTCCCTCCCTCCCTTTTCCCTTTCCAACTCTAGCCACCTCCCCTATAACCCTTTAGTGCACTCTTTTCTTTTCTTTTCCCCCTTTAATATTTTGATATTTCCACATCTTTTTCCTTCCATCTTATTTTCCCTTGTTTTCTCTTTTTTTTTCTCTTCGGTTTTTTAATTCCTTCCTTTTTGTTTTTGTATTTATCTTCTGTTGTATATATTTTCCTTCCATTTCTCCCCCTCATTTTTACTTGGTGCATTTCTCCTATTTATTTAGCCCCTCCCTTTACCCCTTTTCCTTTTCATCATTTACCATATGCTTCTTCTCCCTCACCATTTTTTTTTTCCTTTTTTTCTATATGTACATTTTAATACTTATTCGTTGTTTCTTAATTCTTCACTCAACTTTTCAAAAACTTTTTCCCCTTTCCCCTATATTTGTGTTTCTAAATTTTCCTAAAGCTCCCCAAATTTGATTTTCTATCTGTCCTGTATATTCTTTCATACCCACTCTTTTTCCTTGTACTTTTTCCTTTTCTTTTTTTACCTTTTTTATTTTTTCTATCAAGAGGGGTCTGATAAGTCAAAATTTTTCTTTTCCTCGTCTATCATCATTCCCGGGGAATTCTTAAAAAAATGTACCGTCACTAAAGCAAAGCTTTTTACACTCTTTTGTTTTTCTCTCCCCCATGTGTACCCCCCCTGAATTTTATCTCATTTAACATTTTTTAAGGGTGTTTTCCACCCATTGTAGGACTATTACCATTTTGTTCACACCCTGTTTTCCTTTAAAGCCAACATGTCCTTTAAAGTCCCCAGTATCAGGAGGGGTTGGTGTTTTCCTATATTACTCTCATTCTTTTTTCATGTCGTGTTTCTCCCCAAAATCACTTACGCTGAAGTATACTTAACATCCTAACCTCCCAGCCTTCTTTTTTCCCTTTTACCTGTAACAAATTTTTTACATTTGTTTCTATCTTATCTAATTCTATTCCATTTTTTCCTTGAAAACATCAAACCCCTCCCCCCTCCTACCCTTTTTCCCTCTCTCTTCTATTAAACTCTAAACCCCTTTTTCCAAAAATTTACATCCTTACTTTTTTTTGGGAGTTTCCGTTTCTACTAGCTGTTATCGTTTGCTAGTTTTTCTACTTCTATCCCTTTTACTTTTTGTTAACCCTTTTGTACATTTAGTATTTTTATTTTTACCCTTCTCCCCTTTTCCCCTTCTTTTCCCTCACTCCGCATCTCATTCTCCACCCCTTCCCCCGTTCCCGTGACAATCTTACCTTTTTTTTATATCCACCTCCCACCACTTTTCGTTTCACCTGTAGTTTTTTTTTTAGAAAAGGCATCTTCCTCTCTTTCTCGCTTAGTTTTGTTACTGCTAGCCCTATTTTTCCTTTACTATTTTTTTTCCCCCAGCATTTCACCCTTTTGCTTCTTTTATGAGCCCCACTTAATATCCCCATCCTCAGGCATGCAACCATAGGTCTTTTCCCCCTCTCGATTTTGTTCCAGCCAAACCCCTTTCACCACTTCCACCCTTTCCCACACCAAGTTCTCTTGAACACATACTCACACAATCTTATCATTTTCCCTTTTTTTAACCCTCTTTCTCACTTCCTCTATTTTAAAAATCATGACATTTTTCTCCTTCTTTTTTTATTTTCCCCTTTCCCCAATTCTCTTTTCATTCTCCAGTTATCTTCTTCCCAATTTCCACCCCTTCATCCATCCTCTTTTCCATTATCCAGTTTTTTTTCGTTCTCCATAATTTCAATAGGACCAGCTTCAACCTCAAAGTCTCCCTGGTCGTTCCCCTATTCTCTCCCATTATTCAACTGACTTGTTTTTCATTCATTTCTTCTCACTGTTTATTAGCCCCCTGGATCAATAAAACCCTTTCCTGATTTTCGGATTTCCTCCTGTTCACTCTCATTCCCTTTAAGATTTTTCTTCATTGAGGGTTGCTACGAGCATACCCCAAATAATTTTCTTATTATTCCTCTGCCACAGGCCTCTGCTTCTTCCTTTTCCTTGGCCTCGGGCCACAATTTAACAGGCCCCCAATTAAATGATCCCAAAGCATGCTTTTAGTATAACCTTTATGGGTTTTTAAAAAACCCAAAACCCTAACCAAAACCCACAAAGTAAACCAACCAAAACCAAACCCTTTCCCCACAAAGTACCAAAACAACCCTTTAACCACAAAGTATACCTAACCAAACCTAATTTACCTTTAAACCCAAAAAGTATACCTAACCTAAACCAAAATTAAAAGTAATGCCCAGCCCATTCATCATTCTGATTTAATGCTCAAATCATAGCCATAACGAGTAATAAACAATACGTCGTCATTTTTCAGTCAGCCTTTTTTAAATAATCCGCAATCAAAATCTGCAAATTCCCCTGGGGTTTTCAAAACACTAAAGGGTTTTGCAGACGTCGGTAGGTCGGTGCGTAGCATCGGGGGGCTCATTTCCCGCGTTTGATCAGAAGGAGAAACACAGAGATAAAATAGACTTAAAGTATGGGGTTTTTCTGATAGATTTGTTTTGCTATACCCACAGCATGCATGCTTTAGGGGGGCAGCAAGACAGCTGTGCCTTTCGAAAAAAGTTTGACACGGAAAGGAGTGGTGTGGTGGGAGTGGAGTGGCGTGTGGTGTTTTCCGCCTATAGGGGGTTGGGCGACCCGTTGTTTTTGAGAAACGGTTTTGTAGTGGGTTTTTAGCGAGGACCCCCACGACTTTGAGGCTTTGTCTTAACAAGACAAGAAAAACCAAGAAAACCCCGTGGGAGTGGGCGTCCCCTGGAGGAGGACCTTGGGGTGGCTGTCACATTTCTCCCCTTCCCCCCGCTATTTCCAATCTAAGCTGATTAATGCTAGTATGGGGTTTTCCGAGTAATTACGTTTGGCCCTGTAGTCCAAAACAACATAGGATTTTCCGAAAGTCCCTTCATTGGGATTCCCCACCAAACAGGGTTTTAATCTTTTTTACCAATCCATGTTTGGAGAAGTGCCGGGCCTCCTGCAAACCCTCAGGCCTGCTAACCCCTGTTCACCCACCTCTTTACTCGGGCTCAAACATATAGGATAGGGAAAAATTGGGGTTTTCTTTTTCCCTCAAGATACGCGCCAGGGTCATTTCTTTCGGTTTTCGATTGAGCATCGTATCTGATCTGTCACAGGACAGATTCACGTCACACCAAATTTTACATCGCTATCATAACATTTGCCGAAGGTGTCAGACAGAGTGTCCGGGCGCCCCTGTTCTGACGTCATATAACAGTCGTACCCCTGGGGAGGGAAGTTTTTTTTTTCGCGCGCTTTTTTAAAAAGCGTTTTTTTTAGGGAAAAAAGGGCCCGGAAATAAATTATTTTGGGGTTTAAGTGTTTTGAATATTTGGAATTAACAAAATTTCGGCAAAAAAAAATTTTGGGTCGGGGGACGATATTTAACCACAAAGTTACCAAACCCTAACCTTAACCCAAAAAGTATACCTAACTAACTAACCAACCCTAACCTTAACCACAAAGTATACCAACCTAATCCCCTTAAACCACAAAGTAACCTAACTAACCTAACCTTCCCTTAAACCCACAAAGATACCTAACCTAACCTAACCTTAACCACAAAGATACCAAACCCAACCTTAACCACAAAGTATACTAACCTAACCTTTTAACCACAAAGTATCCCTAACCAACCCTTAAAACAAAGTAACAACCTAACCAAAAACCACAAAGATACCTAACCTAACCAAACCCACAAATATACCAAACCCTTAACCCCAAAGTTACTAACCTAACAACCCTTAACCAAAAGTTTACCAACCAAACCCTTTAACCAAAAAGTATACCAAACCCAAACCTTAAAACACAAAGTATCCCAACCAAAACCTTAACCAAAAAAGTATCCTAACCAACCTTAAAACCCCAAAAGTAACCTAACCTAACCTAACCAACCTTAACAAAAAGAACCTAACCCTAACCAACCAAACCAAACCCTTTAACCCAAAGATCCCTAACCAAACCTTCCCTTTAAACCCCAAAAAGTAAACTAACCTCCCCTTAACCACAAATTAAAAAATAAACCTAACCCTTTAACCACAAAGTATACGTCTGTGGGTATGCTGCTACTAAGGCGGCCTTTTCAACTGGGGGCCCCCGAAAAAAGGATCCCACTAAACCCCCCAAAATTTACAACAAAAATTCACTAAACCCTCAAAAAAGTAAAACATAACCTACTATAACCCTTTTAAAGTACAAACCAAACCCTCAATAAACCCCCCAAAAGTTTCCCTAACCTAATCACTATAAGTTAAAACCTAACTCACTATAAAAACCTAAAATTTAAAAACCTAACCTCACTATAACCCCCTAAAATTACTAACCAACCCTAACTATACCCCTTTGAAAGTAACTAACTAACCTTACTAAAACCCCCCTGAAATTTGCTAACCTAACCTTGTTGTAAACTTGAAAAAAAGAAAAGGGAATATAATATAATTATAAAAAAAAAAAGTTTTTGGAAATTGGGGGAAAAATGTAGCATCAAAGGGAAAAATCCCGGGAAAAATTATCACCCATATTTAAAGCCTCAATGTCCCCTAGCATCATAATCACATCTTTTAAACATGTTATATGAGTAAATAGCCCTTTCAACTTCCCTTTAAAGGAGATCCTGGACGGTGGCAAATGGCGGGTACCCCGAGTTATAAAGGCTACGGGATGGGGTTTTGTATAAAACTTTTTAAGTGGTGTTATCGACAACAACTATTTTTACGTTTTTCTTTTAAATCCAAGTGGCAGGTTATAAAGGCAATAACCTTTCGTTTAAAAAAGGAGTTTGGGCGCACACACAAAGCCCTTTGGGTTTTCGTTATTACACCCTAATAAAATTGCAGTACGTAGCTAAAGCACCCTCACCACAAATTTTTGCCCGTGACCCCCTGAGTGAAGTGAACCCAGGTGAACAGTTTAACCCCCGCCTACGTGATGGGACCGTCCTAATAAATATCGCCGAGTATTTATTTGAAACAAATATTCCCCCATAGATTTTTAGCAATAATTGCTTAAAAATCAGAAAGGTTTATGTGGTACGATTTAGAGCATTTTTTTATCCCTAATGCAATAATTATGCAAATACGGTTTCCTTTCAAGGGACTACTTTTTTACTGTAGTCAAGGGTGGGGACTGGGGGTCCGTCAGCTAGGAAGTGCTGGGAGGGATTTGATGGACTTAAAATTTTTGAGGCACCTCATATTTTTATAGCGGCCCGGGGGTTAACCAAGGCCGAGCGCACTCTGGAACCCTTTTCAGATGTGAAGTACAAAAAGCATACAATAAAGTGGGTAGTTTATTCAGTCGAAGCCGGGAAGGGTGAGTTTCCCAAAATATTCCCTATTATTACGGTACAGAAAAAACACCGTTATTTAGCCAGAAACGGTTGAGGGAGGTTTAATCAGGTATTTTTGGGACTTTTAAGCAGTAATTTAGGGTACCGTGATTTGGGCCGCCATTGAAAAAAGGCCCCCTATAGTACATGCATACCCCGGGAGACAGGGGCAGTTTCGCGGTCGTTTTCAGAGACACCGATATTTTTTTTGGGGGTACAAAAAGGGGCTTTTTTAAAGGAGAAGTTTTATTTTGCGTAAACCATAAAAAAAAAAAAAAAGTTACTCGTGGTTAAGGGTTTGGTTTGTTCATTAAAAAACCCTTAAAATTAGGTTAGGGTTTTATGAAAAACTTTAAGGTTTTGGTTAGGGTTCATTTAAAAACCATAAGGTTTTAAATTTTGGTTTTAAAAACCTATAAGGTTTGGTTTAAGTTTAATTTGTTTTTAAAATTTTTGTGTTTTTTTGTTTTTGCGCAAAATAAAATATCTCCGTTAAAAAACCCCCTTTTTAGGCCCGGAAAAAAAAAGTCGGTGTCTCTGAAAACGACCCCGAAAAATTGTCCAGTATGCATTTAATATAGGCGGCCCGATTAAAATTTGGGGGCCCGAATCATCTGTATCCGTAATGAGAGAGGTTAAAAGTATCTTTTTCCCATGTATTTGAGGTTAAGAAGATATCACATTTAGAAGCGGGAAAGCATAATTTTGAAAATTTATGCCCGCCGTTAGGTTTTGGCTACTCAACCATCGTCCCGGTTTGTTTGCGATTAGTCGGGGGGTTTGGGGTCGGTATCGGTCATTTTGCCCCCAGCCATTTCGCCACACCATGGAGTCATTTTGCCCACACCCTGAGTATTTCGCCCCCACCATGGATCATTTCGCCCACACCATGGAGTCATTTTGCCCACACCATGGAGTCATTTCGCCACACCAGGAGCATTTGCCCCCACCATGGAGTCATTTCGCCCCACACCCTGGGGTCATTTTTTTCGCCCACACCATGGAGTCATTTCGCCCACACCTGGAGTCATTTTGCCCACACCCCTGGAGTCATTTGCCCCACCATGGAGTAATTTCGCCACACCATGGAGTCATTTCGCCCCCCCCCCATGGAGTCATTTTGCCCACACTATGGATCATTTTGCCCCACATGGAGTCATTTCGCCCACCCCTATGGAGTCATTTTTGCACACACCAGGGGGTCATTTCGCCAAGTTTCGGGGGTTCATTTACCCACTTGTTAAGGCCAGTTCCCACTCGGGTATTATTTAGATGGCACCAAACTTCCCTGCACAAATTGGGAGCATGGTTTTTTTACCTATTGTATTTTAAGCGACATTTTTTCTTTTATTTTTTGTCGCCCAAATCAATAGTTTCGGAGTATAGAACATTTTTGGGGGGGGAGGAATTGTCTCCTTGTTTTTTCAAAAAAGCCCCCCCCTTTCCTCTTCAGTGACCTGCACGCTTTTTTTTGGATTTTATTAAAATTATATTGGACCCCGTTAGGAGGTTAAAGGTTAGGTTAGGAAGGGAAGGTAGCCCCGGGTGGCTTCAAACAAAACGTGCAGGCAAAATAGAAGAGGAAGGGGAGGCTTTTGTAAACAAGGAGACATATTCCTCCCCCCAAAACCCAAAAAAAGTTTTATATCTCTGAAAACATTAAATTTTCGATGGAAAGCCAAGAGAAAAAGTCTCTTAGAAAACAATAAGGTAAAAAAAAAAACCATGCTCCCCATTTGTAGGGAAGTTTGGGCCATCGTAAAAATTTACCCCAATTTTTTTCCTTTAACTGTTTTCGTTTCAAAATTGGGGGTTTTGTGGTTCATTACCTCTCACTTTTTTACCCTGGGGGGCCCGGACAAGTCGACCCAATGACAACCGACTTGGAAGGTCACCCCAATTTTTGAGACTACTCGCCCCCGGACAAAAGGTTAGGTAAAGGTTGGGGAGGATACTTTTTGGTAAAAGGTTTTGGGTTTGGTTTTATTTTAAAACCCATAAGGTTAGGTAACTTTGCGGTGAAAAAGTTACGTAGGTTGGTTAGGGATACTTTGGGTTAAGGGTTTGGTTTTATTTTAAAACCTATAAGGTTAGGTTAGTTCATTTTAAAAACCCAAAGGTTAGGTTAGGGTTTCATTAAAAAACCTATAAGGGTTTTTGGTTAGGGTTTTATTAAAAACCCCTAAGTTTTGGGAAGGTTCGAGTGGGGACTTGTTTTTTTATTGGGTCGAGCTGTCTATAGGCGGGTCGAGTGGGCTGGGGGAGTTGTCAGTGGGTCGAGTAGTCTACAAGCGTTTACCGTGGGGGAAATTTTTGGTTTAAAGGGTTTTTACGTATTTAGGTTTAAAGGTTTTTTTTTTTTAAGTAGGTTTAAGGTTTTTAAATTTATTTATATTCAGCACAAATTAAAAAATCTATAGCTTTCTTTTTGAATTTTTTTATTTCCCCCTCGATTAAAAACCCCCCAAAAAGCCCCCTACGCGTACCGCCCTGCTGGTGGCCCTTGAACACACAACCCTTAACAGGTATATAACATACAACAAATATACTCGTGCACGTGACATGGAAAAGTTGGGCGAATCGACTTTTGAAGATTTTTATGGGGTGAAAAGTCCTGTGGGCGAAAGACCCAAACCTTTTGGGTTTGTTACGGTTACGAACCAATGTCCATGTATTGTATTAAACTTCAGTTTACCTTCTAGTATAAAAATTTAACTAGGTTTTTTTTTTAATGGACGAGAACCGTGGGTCGCTACCCCGTTACCACTTACGTTTGCTATATTATTCTTGCTCATTTATACTGCCAGTATTAATCCCCTTTTCGCCAACCTTCAAAAAATTATATACAATTAAAAAAATGGGTACTATTTTACAATAGGGGCCGAAGTTCCTTACATAATGGAGTGGGTTTTTATTTTCCCTTTTTGGATTTTAGGAAAACATCTCTATGGCTTCCCCCGCAAATCATTTCTTTTGGAGATATGACAGTTTATAGGGGAGGTGAGGACAAGTGTTTACGTGGCCTCACTTCTTTCCTTTTTTGACCGCATCGCCTCTGTTCTTCCCTTGCCGCGGCACTTTTTTTAAAGCAGATTTGGGTTTTGTTTGGGGGTTAAAGGGGAGGGGGAAAAGGTTTGGTTTAGGTTAGTTAGTGAGCAAAAAAAGGTGGGGTAGGTTAGTATAATTTCTATCGCCCATAATCCTCTATTAAAAAAATCTTATATCTCCGAAAGTAGTGATTTTCGCAGAAGTCATAGAGCAGAGGGCCCCCAACCCGCAGGCACCGTGGCCGCATCGACAAGTCCGAGAGGGCCCGAGGGCCGCACCCAAAAAAAAAACTCTGAAAACCACATATAAGAACAAAAAATTCAAAAAATTTATTTAAAGAGCACCCGGTGACATTTCTAGACAAAAACCTATCAAAAAACAGGGGGAAGGAAAAATAAACCAGCAAGAGAACGTCGTCCCAAGTGGCATCTGTGAGCTGTGACGGGTCTTTAATTTTGTCGTTTCATCTTTCTAAACAGCTGTTCGACAAGTAGTTGATCCAAACATCGACGGACATTTCATCGCGTTCTGTACCAGGGCCGGGGAATTGACGTGTGCGAATTTAGACGCCAAAAGGCGATTGGGGGCGATCCCTTGAACTTTGAGCACAGTCGTCGGAAAAAGGGGCTCAATGAGCTCGAGTGGGGGTCAGCAGGGGCACATTGGGTCTGGGTCGAAAGGGGGGTGAACAGCTTAGCTCTGGGGTTAGCCCCGGTCATCAGCAAAACGGTGGGAAACTCTTTCCCCAAGTCCCCCAACGACGTCCCCGTATTTCTCCGGCTGGTGGGCTTAAATGAGCCAACTTCAGAAGTGGGTGAAGCCTTCTTTTTAGCTGAGACTCCCATAGCTTGGCTTTATCTCGAAGGCGTGAACCTTTGACATCATGTCCGGGCAGGATATTCTGGGGTTGGAGTGAAGGTTAGGTTGTTCAGGGAGTGTTTAGGTCGGCGAGAAAAAAACGAGATCGGCGACCCAGGCGGCTCTCAAACTCGGGAATTTTAGCTCCCCCGGAGGACAAGAACTCCGACGCTGTTCTGAGGGAAGGGCACGCTTTAGCATAGAGCCGCGGGGAGCCAACGCACGTTCAGAAGAGACCGGGCGCCATACTCCGTCTTTGGGATCGGCAAGCAGGTTTTGGAACTGGCGGTGGTTGAGTCCTCTTGCCAAACCCCAAAGGTTATGCATCAGGAGCGAAGCAAACCCTTTGTGGAGCCAAACCCTGGCTGGGGCACCCTCGGTGGTCATCGGACAACTTTTGGCTAAGTTCAATCCCATTTGCCACAATTCAACACTGCCAGAGGACATGCACCCCCCGGGGGTGGTACCCCTTTAGCGGGACGGTGCAGGAAATCCACTACATCCAGATTGTCGTCACTCCAGGAGAAGATCGCCAGCTGGGCAGTGTCCTTTAATCCGTGGATCGTCCAAGGCCCGTGAGAAGTAGCGCAACCCTTTACAACGTTCCCGCAGGGTTTTGAGCGAACGTTAGAGGCCATTCTCCGTGCGGGGGGGTGGTGGGGCGGAGAGGCGATCTGACTGAACACCCCTTCTTCTCCCGGGAAAACGTCGTCCACAGCGGCCCCTCTACATCCTTTTGAATCTCCGTCGGTGAAGGGCTTTAGGGGTCCGGCGACCAGGGAGCAACCGGGAGCTGGCACGAGTATTTCTTGCTCCGACTGACTTGAAAAAAGGCCCTTTTGAAAAAGCGTGTTTTTTTCCCCAGAAATGAGGGAAGGGGAGACACCTCCCCTTTCCCGTCCTCCCGGAATCTCGCGTACTTGGGTGAAATGTTTTCGAATGCCTCTTTAATTGTATTCTTTGCCACGGAACAGTGAGGAGATGAGGCAAGGGGGTTTCCCTTTCGTCGGGAAAGAAGTAGCGCGCCCCCGCGCGGTTTAAAAACCTTTTCATCCTCGCGTTTCATTTCTTAGAAGGGGAAGCCATCTGCAAAGAGAAAAAAACATAAGATAAGAGCTAAACTCTTTTAAAAAATACTTTAAATTAACCCCTAACCTGAACTAACCAATTAACCCAACCAACCTAACCCTAACTTTAACCCACCTAAAAAACGTCTTGAGAAAAAAAATGTTTAAAAAACGTTTGGAATGATGGGGGGCGCGCGATACCAAAAAAATAAATGATCGGGGGGCCGCACGGAATGGCCTCGCGGGCCGCATATGGCCCCCGGGCGCGGGTTAGGGGCCCCTGTCATAGAGAGAAGTTTTTAAATTAATAAAGGGAAAAGAAACCACATCCCCAATTTTATTGGGGGAATTTTGATCCAGGGTAAAAATTTTCCCAAGAAATTTTATAGTTGTCTAATAGTGATAAAGACACACCCTCCCCTTCCCGAGGTCCCCCAACCCTATGGAAAATTAAGGTTTTAAAGGGTTTGTTTGGTTTTATAAACGCCGGGGGGTCCGAAAGGGGGGGGGGTTCCCCCTTTTTAGGTGTTAGATTTTGTTTTTTGGGTTTGGGAAAAAAATCCTCCGGCGGGAGAGGCAAGTGGACCACTCAGCGGCTGGCGAATGCGGGGCGGGGGGAATTTTTTTCGTACAATTTCCCTCACTTCCTGGTTTTTTAAAACATGGGCTATATTTTCCCTTTCCAAGTTTGTTGTTTTTCTGATGGAGATACATGTTACAAAGGAAAGGTGATCTTAGGGTTTGGTTTAAAAAAAAAAAAGGGTTTTTGGAAAATAATAATACCGCCATTGAAAAAACCCCCTTAATTTTAGGCCCGGAAAAAAGGCAGTGTCTAGAAAATGGCCCCCGCAGTCCTCGTTTAGTTGTTTTCCAGAGATTTTTTTTCCCGGAATAGGTTAGTAATTCCCATAGGCTTTAGGTTTTGTATTTTTAGATTTCGGCCTTATTATCCTATGGTTTACCCGGGTATATTTTACGTCATTTACATAATACACTATCAGTACAAAGCTCTTTTCCATTTTTTGCCCAAAAAAACCCCTTTTTTAAAAAAAGTTTCCCCACGGGTCCCAGGTATGTTTTGGAGGTGGGGGGGGGAACTGCAAAAAGAGCCATTTCGACGTTTTTTTGTGCCATCACTTTAACACATCAAAAAAGCAAGGGAAAAAAATACTTTGACTCCCAATTAAGGAAGTTTCGACAGAATACAATTTTTACGGGGAAAAAAAAGGAGGTTCGAAGGTCCAGGAGGGCGAAACTTCCAATTTTCTATCATAGATCAAAGTCAAAGGATTTTTTCTGATGCACTGCTGTTGGGGCAAGAGGTTTTTTCCAAAGCGGGCTTTCACAGACTTGGGGATCTTGAAATGAAAGAAAAAGTTTTTAGGGAGGTAGCAGATCGGAGAACTTGAATTTATAAGTAAAGTAAAACCCCTTAACTCGGCACGATAAATCGGAATTTGATTTTTTTTTTTTTTTTATTTTTTTTTTTTTTTTATATAAACCTTGCCTATAGGCGTGTAGGCAGGAATCCAGGGGGTGGGATGGGAGGGCCCCCGCCCCTGGGGTGCAGGGGGGATTTTATAGGGCGCCTGGTTAGAGTATGCCCCTGTGGTATCTTAAGTGCACCGTAATAAAGGGCCCAATAGCTACTGCGCATCCCACAAGCAGGCACGGGGCCATAACAAACACCCCAGTGTAAGGTCGAAAAACCCCCCCCGTATTTTTTGTTTTAACCCCTGTTTTCCCGTTATAAGCACCTTTTAAACAGCATTTATTCTCGAGAAAGAGAAAGAAGGTAGATTACCATTACGTGATGACGAGTATTTATCAGTGCAAAAACGGAAAATGAGTGAGTAGATTATAACAGGAGAGACAGTTTTCCCTTTTTTTTAAACCCTCTGTTTCCGTTAAGCACTTTTCAAACAGCATTTATGCTCTGAAAAAAGATTAAAAAAAGGGTTTAATCTACCATTACAGTAGTGAACATATATCTGAGTAATAACGAGGAATCGACTGCCCCTGGAACTGTCCCGATGGGAAATCTCGGCGAGAGTTCCAATTTTCACGTCGGCGATTTTTCCTTTTTTCGGCGACAGTTCACGTTTTTGATCTTGATATTAAGCCCCAAATATATATTCAATCGATGTACCCGTGTTCCGCATTAAGGTTTTGAATACCAGAAATAGCCTAACTTTTAAGCTGGTATTTTGGCCATTTAAACCCAATGTCAGGTTAGGTTAGTGAAGGGGGGGTTTGATCGGGTGGGCGCACCCCCCCTTTTAGGTGAAACTGACTATAGTTTTTGATTGCACCAGCAGTGTCATTATCGTCTTTTAAATTTTTTGTTTTCAGATCATGGCCCCTAAAGGGTTTGGGGTTCGTGATCAGGGGGTTTCATTGGACCAAATCGCTCACTATGCAAGAAAAGGGACATATCTAGAATCTGTGCAATCCAGTGAGAGAAGTGGTTAAGGAAGATTTCTCACAAATTTTGGGGTTTTGAAGGTAATTTGTCCCTTTTTCCGGGTTTAAGAAAAACACATTGTTTTTGTTTAACAAAAAAAGGGGAAAAATGTGCCAACATCAGAGGTCATAGGCACTTGGAAAAAGCATAAAAAAAAAGAAAGGGTTATAGAGAGTGAAACGGTGAGGTGGGGAAAAGTTTTTAATTGAATTAAATTAATCAAAAAAAGGGGAAAATGTGCCAGCCTCAGGGGTCATAGGGGACTATAGCAAAGCATACTAAAGGGGAAAGTGGTTAGGAGAAGTGTGAAACGGTGAAGGAAGGGGAAAGGGGGATTTTTTACAGCAGGAGGGTTTGATTAGGGAGGATGTTTTTTGTTGGGGGAAGGAGATCTAGTTTGGGGAATTGGGACAGGGGGGGGGGAAAAGGAAAGTTTCTTGGAGGCAGAAACATGAGGCTTATAGCAAAAAATCAAGAGACAAAGGTTTTATTGTGGGAGCGGAAGTCGTGAATGTTCCAATAAGAACAGAAGAGGTAGGGGTTTAGCGAGGGATGATAGTTGGAAGGGTAGCGTGGTAAGGGGTTAAGGATCAGGGTATCGGGGGGGGATCAAGTTATATGTGAGGCAGTCAGTAGGGTCCTGGGGGCGGGGGGGACAGGATGGATATTGTTGATAAAAAAAGGGGCGCTCGTACGCCGGATGGAGGGTAAGTTAAGAATAGATTTAACGCGAGACGGTATAGATAGTAAAGAAGAGGGAGGACATAGGGTGATCAGGGGAAAGGGAAGAAGGGTGGAGTGGGGAGAATGATGGAAAAGGGCGGGGAACAGAAAAAATTACATGTTAAATCCATTTTCAGGGGGGTTTGATGATGGAATCCCCCAGTATTAGTCAAGCCTTTTATATCTTATTTCCAAGATAAAACCATTTTTAACCACTGGAACCCAATCCCTCAGTTTATGCCGTTTTCACTCCAAGATATTATTTTAATATTTTTCAGATGTTGGTTTTATGTGACTCAATGGTGCTAATTAAATTTGTTCTTTTGTAGGAGCTATGGTATTATTGTGGCAAAAAAAGAGGCGTAATGATCACCATTTGTAAAGAACTAGTGGTAAAAAAATCACAAGGGTAAAAGATGTCCTCAAAAATGCTTGTGGTGGTTCACACCTTGGAATAAAGGGCCCAGGCCAAAACACCCCCATTACTTTGGCTGACTATCACTCTGTGTTACTGAAGGGGAATTTATTTTTTGAAGTCTTTTTAATGCCAAGGTGAAGAGGACGGGTTTTTGGAGGGAAGGTTTTATATATTGCAGGGGATTTAAATGCTGGGGTTTTGGGGGGAAATTATTTATAGTATTGCAGGTGGATTTCAATGCTGGAGTTTTGGGGGGAAATTATTTATGTATTGCAGGTGGTTTTAAATGCAGAGTCGTAATGTAATATAGTTAAAGCGAGGTTGATGCGTGGTATGCCAGGAAGATTAATAATGGAGAAAAAATGACATTTTTTTATGTATTAAACCCGAGAATGGGATTGAACGTTTTTTTTAAAGAGAAAAAAATTTTTTTAAAATTTTTCATCAGCTAGCAACATGGTGTCATTAGCAACTGACGGGGACCCCAAAGCCAACCCCATCTTTTGTGCCCGCAACTTTTCCCAAGTTAGCTATATTTAGCCTCTTACAACCATCCTTAAAAGAAGTAGAAAAAATCAGGTCCCTCACACATCGCCCCTACATTGATTGCGGGTTTAATTAATGGAATTGTCATGAGAGACAAAAAGCGAAAATTTTTAAACCATAATAAAAGAATTTTGGTTTTGGGAAAAAACAGATGTTCAGCTTCACAACCTTCTTGATTTTTTAAATTTTTGAAAACAAAAAATGCAACTATTGGGGCGGGGGTGGATGTATTTTTCTTGACTTGAAAAAAACTTTCCCATTAAGTCTCCCAGACCATTTATCTTTCCTGTTTTAATGCAACCAAATTATAGCCATTACGGAAATTTTAACATATGTTGTCACTTTTGAATCCGTCAGCCTTTTTTTTCAAAAAAAGGGGGCCGGACGATTTTTTCAGTTCTATTTGAACTAAAAAAAAACTTTGCTCGTCAGCAAAAAGGCTTTTAAACTTCCATTTCATTTTGTGTAATGTTAGGCATGTGTAAGGGGATTTTTATGATAATTCCTTTTATGAATTAGCTTATAGGGTCATTGATTAAAGCAATAGGGTCGTCCTAATTCTTGATTGTGTATTCTGCTGTTTCCGATGTCAGACAAGAATTATAACTTTTTTGTTCTTCAAATTTTTGTCGTGGAACTTCAACTGGATCCCGAAGGGGGGATTCCTTTTTCATGAAAAGGGTATGCCCCATTTTTTTTCTTTCAGTTGTTAACCGGTTCTGATGTCCGGGCAGGTTTTCACCACAAACAACCTTTTCAGGGTCTTATTGAGAAATTTTGACTTTTCAGACCCAGATGTCCCACGGTCAGTTTTTTCAAAAAAAAAAAAAAACAAGGGACGAAAACATCCCATCAAGGGTGAGGGGGGAAAGGGGAAATGCTGAGTGGGACCTTATAGGCCCCTTTAAGAGACACCTAAAGGGAAAAGTCGTCATCAGATGACGGTTATTACCCCAAAGGGGGGGTGGCCCACCCCCTACCCAAAAAAATCCGGCCCCCGGGTTGCCAAGGCCTTGATGAAAATACTACCCTATGGCCCCCCCTCAAATTTTCACTGATCAAGGCCGAGAATTTGTTATAGGTAAAAGTTGGAAAAAATTTGTGAATAACCCCAAAAAAATTTTAGAGAAGCTCCTGGGAAATAATGCAATATTTTTGGGGTTTTTTTTTGGGGAATGGGTATATCAACAAAATTTCTTTTCATGCTAGCAATCATTATCATTAGAATTTTGAAAAATCACGGGTTTTATGGTTTGTCACCTCATGGTAGCTGCCAGTCAGCTCGGGGACGTGCACTAGTGCCTTGATTTTTTGGTCCTTCCTCAAACCTCTCCTTTGATTCTTTTGGGCTGCCCACGGCACCCCACCTTTTGCAGTCCTTCTGCCTCGAGTGAACTATAATTTATAAAAACCTGTCCCCGCCACTCATTAACCTTTTTCATTTCTTTGGCCCCAGACCACATCTTTTCTGCTACCATACAGTCATTGGCAAAACCCTTTTTTGAGTTGATTTTTATGTAACTTCTAGTTTACTTGTGCTATCTTGTCATTTTTTGAATTGTTTTTTTTCAAGGTCAACAAAAAGATTGGCCTCTTCAAAAAAAAAACATCTGGTGGCCTCACCCCACCATCCCCAAAACCCAAAGGCAAATGAGAGGACCAACCCAAAAACCCCAGATGCATTTCAAAACTGAGTAATAAGAGCATGACAACGGGGGTGAGTAAGTAAAATGACAGTTCTGCTTGATTTTAAGGATTTTTTAGGCATAGGGGTACAGTAAATGCCTGTATCCCTACGAGTATATTACTTTATAGAAGGGTAAAAAAAGTTTAATTCAAAAGGTAGCCCCCAGCAAGGAAAAAAACCCTTTCTTGGTCCAATTTCCCTATACAAATTTTATTTATGGTATCCCAATTCAGCATATGGTGCAGAAAAATAGCCTGAACGCTCGCAAAAATGTAAGCCAGAATGTTTTAAAACAATAAATCTAAAGTTTTAATTAAAATTGTTGTGGGAGTCATAAACTGACAGACATGAATAATTTAACAAACCTTACAAGAAATGAGGACCCCCTCGATAAAGTGCGGATAGTGGCTGTTAGCTCAAAAAATATTTTTAGTGTAGGGAAGAAACCATCAGTAGCCACCAGACAAATAACCTTTATAAAGATGAACCCGACTTTTGGGGAAAAAAAATGTGGATACGCTGGGGTTTTTCGTAGTTAAAAAAGTGGAAAGTAGTGAGGTTGGTGGGTTTTTTGATAGAGTAATAATTCTTTCCACATATTCTTTTTGGCCTGTTATAGGGTTTTTTTATTTAAAAGATAAAACTTATATCTTTATAAGGGGTTTGGGCTTATAAATTTAAAGTCCTGAATTGCTAGCGCCACACGAAAAATTAACGCAGTGGGAGTCCCCAAAATTTTTTTTTCAATCAAGTTATCGACCATTGAAATACAAGATCCCGGATTGGTCAAAGGGATGAAAAAAGGGAATTTCTAAATAATCAATCATTTTAGACTGTAAGTAAGCATATTCAGTGACAGGGATCGTTTGAGGCATCTTGGGACATGTACCACAGTGAGATAGTTAAGTACATTTGATACAACAATACACACCATGGGGTTTTTTTTACGGATTTGAGGGTTTCCCCTATGGCATTAACACCATCGGCAGAGGACCACCAAGTACACCCCGTTCTACCATGTTCTTTCGTAAAGGGTAAAACCCCGTGCTTTGAACATCCAGCCGAAGAAGGGGTAACGTTGTCTTGGATATGACCTACCGAGCCCCAAACAATCGGGACGATTCGGTTTAAATCAATGGGTTAAGCTTGAGGAACTGTAAATATTATCCACAACTTATAAAATTGCCACTTATCTATAAAATATAAGCGAAAGTGTTCTGTCGCTGGTTGTCCCCATAGGTCCGCCCCTGTGGCGGAATCCCTCATATGGCACAGTTTTGGGAACCCGCTCGACCGGGGGGAAGTTTTAACCCACTTATGGATGTCCGATCACTTTTTTTTAGTACCTATTTTCGAGAATTGTGAACAAAAAAATGGGTTGCGAAATTGAGGGGAACCTTTATGTAGGGTGAGGGTAATGAGTGAGTGAATGGGTGGGGGATGGGGAGTGAAGGGGGGTGGGGTGGGGGGGAGTGAATGGGTGGGGGTGATGGGTGAGGGTGAGGAATAGGTGGGGGGTGATGGTAAGGGGGAGTGAAGGGTGGTGGTGATGGGTAATGGGGAGTGAATGGGGGGGGGGTGGTAATGGGGGAGTGAAAGGGGGGGGGGGTGATGGGAATGGGTGAGGAAGGGGTTTTGGGGGTTTTATGTGAATGGGGTTTGGGGTTAAAACTCATTTCTACATCCATGATTTAGGGAAAATTTGAAGGGGCTATTGGAAGTCTGTGTTTTTTTGGGCCGAAGGGCCGAAGGCCCACCAAAAACGGTGGGGGGCCCAAGGCCCACCAAAAAGCCTCCGCAGGAGCTACCCAAAAAATCCGCCCGGAGGGGGTCTTTGCGGTATAAACATAAATTTAAAAGGAAAGAAGTCTTAGAGTGTGCAGTAGGAATGGAGCAATGAAAGAATGATTTTGGGGAATTAAACTAGTGCTTTAAAAGGAGGGGAGTTGCGGAGGTGAATTTTTCTTGAATGGTAAGTTAAATTTTGGAGTAGTTGGGAATCTGTTGAGTTGCACCATGTGTAGTGACCTGAAAAAGAAAGCCCCCGAAACTCACTCTGAGTGTCTATGGGTAAAAAAAAGTATCGGTGCATATATGGTGAATACGGAGTGAGGCAAAGGGGGTCCTTTCCCCCTCACTTTTTTAACACTTGTATGACTGTGTAATTGGGTATTGGGCAAAGTTGTAGATCAAAGTGTTTTGGGCCCCCCACACCACACATACCCCCCCCAACAACACACACACACATACCACCAAAAAACCCCACACACACCCAACTACCACCCCAAAACACACCACACACATACACCCAACACCACACACACAACAATACCACCCAACACACACCCATACCCCCCACACAACCACATTAATTACATATCTATCAAATTTATAGCCCCAAACCCTTTCATAAGCTTACAAGTTTAAAATGCAGTTCTATCGAAAAAAACTATAATACCATATTTTGAATTTCCTATCAAAAAAAGGGGAAAAATGCAATTTTCGACATTTTTTTGCACTTCAAAAAAAAAACATTAAAACACTGAAAAAACGTTTTTTTTAGGGTTAAAATTGATACCTAAATTTCATGATAAATACATATTTTTAGGTATTAATCTTTTAAAAAGTAGTTGTGGCCAAAAATCGAAAACTATTTAAAATACAGAATTTTAGGAATGTATTCAATTGGGGGAAAAAAAAAACCCAAATTTCCCGATAAATACAAAATAATAAAAACACTACATTTTATGGGATAAGCAATATGAAAAGTAAAACTACTTTTAATTATACAATAAAACTACGTTTTCAAGAAAAAATGAAAAACCTTGCATATACCCCTTTTGTGACAATAAAAAACCCCCTTTTATTCATTTATTAGCTTAATGTAATGTTTGCTATTTATAGGTGCAAATTATTCTAAAAAGAGGATTTGGTTGCTTCAATTTATAGGAAAAAAAAGCTATATTTCTGCGATAAATAGCTTAAATCATTGAAAAGAACACTTTTTGAGGGTTATAAAGCATTATCATAAGGTAAATTCCCTTTTATTTATGATATAACACTACAATTTACAAAAAACTATGAAAAACACTTTTAATTAACATATCTATCACAATTTATAGCCTCAAACTCCTTTTATAAGCTTACAGTAGTTTAAAAAAGCATGTTCTATCGAAAACAACTATAATACCTTATTTTGAATTTCTCTATCAAGAAAAGGGCTAAATAGTGTCAATTTTCGACATTTTTAGCACTTCAAAAATACGTTAAAACACTTGAAAAAACGCTGTTTTTAGGATTAAAATTGATACCTAAATTTTATGAAAAATACATATTCCTAGGTATTAATTTTGTAAAATGTAGTTGTGGCAAATATCGAAAGCTATTTAACTACAGATATATAGGAATGTACTTCAATTTGTAGAAAAAAAGAACTCTTCACTGATAACTAGCTAAAATCATTGAAAACACTACATTTTATGGGTATATAGCAATATGATAAGTGGAACTACTTGTATATATACAATAACACCACAGTTTACAAGAAACTATGGAAAACGCTTACAGTAGTTTAAATAGCATGTTCTATCGAAAACAACTATAATACCATATTTTGAATTTCTCTATCAAAAAAAGGGCTATATAATGTCAATTTTCGAAATTTTTTAGCACTACAAAAATACATTAAAACACTTGAAATAACGTTGTTTTTAGGATTAAAATTGATACCTAAATTTCATGATAAATACACATTTTTAGGTATTAATTTTGTAAAATGTAGTTGTGGAAAATATCGAAAGCTATTTAACTACAGATAATAGGAATGTACTTCAATTGGTAGAAAAAAAAAAAACTCTTCATGATAAACTAGCAAAAATTTACTAAAAAACACTACATTTTATGGGTATATAGCAAATGAAAAGGGTAAAACTACTTGTATATATACAATAATACTACAGTTTACAAGAAACTATGAAAAACACTTGCAATATACCGTTTTATGACAATAAATAACCTCTTACACTTCTATTTATTAGCTTAATGTAATGTAGGCTACTTATAGTTGCAAATTATTCTAAAAAGAGGATTGGTTGCTTCTATTGTAGGTAAAAAGTAATTTCTGCGTAAATAGCTTAAATCATTGAAAAGAACACTTTTTGAGGGTATAATAAAGCATTATCATAAGGTAAATTCCTTTTTTTTATGATATAAAATACAATTTACAAGAAACTATAAAAAAACCCACTTGAAATTTAAAACATATCTATCACAATTTATAGCCTCAAACTCCTTCATAAGCTTACAGTAGTTTAAAATAGCATGTTCTATCGAAAACAACTATAATACCAAATTTGAATTTCTCAATAAAAAAAAGGGCTAAATAATTTCAATTTTCGACATTTTTAGCACTTCAAAAAAACATTAAAAACACTTGAAAAACGTTTTTTTTAAAATTTTAAAATTGATACATAAATTTATTGATAAATACATAATTTGAGGTATTCATTTTGTAAAATGTAGTTCGAAAACTACAGATACCTATAGATATAAAGGAATATACTTCAATTTGTTGAAAAAAAACCTCTCACTGATAACTAGCTAAAATCATGGAAAACACTACATTTTATGGGTATATAGCAATAGATAAGTAAAACTACTTGTATAATACAATAACACCACAGTTTCCCAAGAAACTATGGAAAACGCTTACAGTAGTTTAAAATAGCATGTATTATCGAAAACAACTATAATACCATATTTTGAATTTCTCTATCAAACAAAGGGCTAAATAATGTCAATTTTCGCCATTTTTTAGCACTTCAAAAATACATTAAAACACTTGAAATAACGTGGTTTTTAGGATTAAATTTGATACCTAAATTTCATGAAAAAATACATATTTTTGGGTTTTAATCTTGTAAGATGTAGATGTGGCTAATATCGAAAGCTATTTAACTACAGATATATAGGAATGTACTTCAATTTGTAGAAAAAACACCGCTTCACTGATAACTAGCTAAAATCATTAAAAAACACTACATTTATGGGTATATAGCAATATGATAAGTAAAACAAATTGATATATACAATAACACTACAGTTTACAAAAAACTATAAAAAAAAACACTTGCAATATACCTTTTTATGACAATAAATAAC